>JACBFG010000025.1:1222679-1272245 GCA_013435955.1 Diaporthe sp. HANT25 | reverse complement strand
AGCCTCAGAAGCCTCAGAAGCCTCAGAAGCCTCAGAAGCCTCAGAAGCCTCAGAAGCCTCAGAAGCCTCAGTGATGAGCAACCACAGAAATCAGCAGACTCCACCATCAGTGGCGGACGAGCTCGCATCTTCAACCTTTCCAAATTAATAAACTTATGCAGAAGTCACCAGTCCTCCGTCTTAGGTTGTTTGGACTGACAAGATTGTCTAGGGACTGAAGGTGGCTGTCGCATCTATCATTCCAGACGTTAGTCACAACAACCGTTCCCTCCCAATGATCATATCCAGCTAATTCACAAATCAGTGGGAGATACTAGATGCTGCTACAACGTGTCTTTACCTTCCCAGCAGCTCGAATCATGCCACAGTACCTGTGACAATGAGGAGAAGCCTATGTTCCCAGAGCTACATCCGAGCCAAGACACTGGGTCAGAATGAGATCGAGTGGGAGGGGGGCACTGTCGTTCTTCATTGGAAGAGTATGGCCATACGTGGTGACGAAGACCAGAGGGTGCAGAAAACCTGCTTCAACGTGGTCGATGAGGAACTGGCCAGTCAGGCGGGCTTGCGTGTCGATATATTGGTCGGGCGTGACCACGGTCTTCCTCTCCCGGAACAAATCCGGACTCTTGCGGCTGAGGCGACAAGCTCGGCCGGCTCGTCCATCAGTGGTGGGACGGACGACTTTGCAGCTCAATCTTCCGCGCGCTTGCACAGTGGTAATACAGGGCGACGCGCTCAACCTGTTCCACCGCGCGGGCTGCAGCCTCAGATCGTCATGCTCATGTTCAATGGACCGGACGCGGATCTCAATTGTGTAAGTGTTTACAGCAGCCTTCGACACGGACCATTCATTGGCCCAGCGGAGGCTGGGCGTTCGGATGGACGCTCGGTCGAGTCGCAAGGCCCTGGTTCTGCCAGACGCGAGTCGAGTCATACCACCAGCCCCGGAAATCGTTCGAGAAGTCGTGACGATCGGGCAGCGCCTAGCGGAAGAAAAAGGTGGAGGAGGTGGAGGTTCAGGGCTTTGTCTTGACTGTAGTCAGTCAACATTATGGGCAAATATTCTGGACATTTGTGTCAATAAGCAATCGATCTTGCATGGGGTGGGGGAGGATAGAAAGACCTGGTCTTCTCGAGAGCGTTCTGCATTGGGCTTTGGAGGAAACACTATTTACTAGCATGCGGCGTTCAATTTTGGGACTTGAAATTCTGCCAAAGACATGCCCGAGTAATGGAGGAGCCTTGCTCAAAAGGTTGAACAAAGAACTGTAGAGACGAGAATTCGGTGGAAGGAGGAATGCTGTTCCGGTTTTCGCATCCCACCAGGCTGCTTCAAGCCGAATCAAGATATCTGTCCTGGATGTGTGCGTTTGAAATGGGTGCCAGTCCCCGTCTCTGAAACGGAAGCGAACAAGATTCATGAAGGTGAAGTTGTCTGCTGACGGAACGGATCAGACTATTGATATGATTCTCTAGGCTATGTTGGGCGGGGTAAATCCGCTTCAGGTCTAGAGAGCAGGCATCAGCCCAAGGTTACACAGCATACCGACGAGGGAGCTTTGATCTCACTCTACGGAGAAATAAAAGTGCCGAAGCGCCTACAGCCATGGGGATTGATCATCCTCCTATATGAATTGTGTCCCACTCACTTCTCTTGGCAGCTGCGAAGCCATTCAATGTTTCTTGGGCGGCGCCACTGCCGTGAGACCAGGCACTCGAGGAATATAGGATACCAGTGGAAAAATGATGGTCTTCTACCTTAGGAGTGCTTGCGGCAATCTTGCATAGTCGAGCTGTGAGCCAGTGAAACCAAGTTATTGTCGAGACAATCGAAGGATCGCTCTATGCTGCATATGAATGAAATCTAGATCGGGGCTTTGTTAATACAGAAGACATATGCCTCCTCTCCTTCATGAACCAAATACTTCCATTGGAATCTCACCTCTGGCAAACGAGAGCTAAAGTTTACTGGATAATCTTAAGTGACCTCCATTTGTTCCATTTGTACGCATTCAGAACGAGTTTTGCATGCAATAACCTGATTACACAAATTCTATTCTCCTCGATGTTGTCCCTTCAAAGAAGTCGCTTCTAAATCTCCAGGAGACGCCAATCCGCCGATAAATTTGCAACTGCTTTGCCTCAGTATCGTTCCCTTCGCATTGCTCGAGAAGCAGCATCTCCAAATTCCCTATCTCGAGACATTGGACATCGGCAACGCCTCGATACAGCCTATCTGCTTCGACAAGATAATCGATATGCCCTACGGTCTCCTCTCGGTGGGCCTCATAGACCAGAATAAGTCCGCGGCTCAGGTCGATACAGTGAGTGTCGTCGTCAACAAAACTCTTGAAAGAGAATTTCTCCTGTCCGTCTGCACAGGACACACTGACGTCCGACCAGTCCTGCCTCTGTGAGTGGCCACTCAAGAGCGGCCTCATACGCCCTGCCACCTGGACACCACTGACTGCTAAATCGGCCATTGTATCTTCTTCGAAAGTATCAGCTCGAGGCTCGACCAACAAAGACCTGCCTCGTTGTTCGTCATCACTCTCGCGGTGCCGCCTCATAATGACTGGGTGGCCGCTGGGCAAAGAGGCCCATGACCAGGACGGGGCGATCTTGGAATCATGGAATGATTCCTCCACTTCAAATAGATACACTGGCGTCCTCCAAGCCAGATCTCTTGCGAATGTCTCCCGCCATAATCCAGCCAAGTATTCATCATTCGGCCGACAGCGGCGATATCTCATGGCGATCCCCGATATCGCCGGAAACTTGTCTTTGGGGTTGGTCAGGTTCCTCTTGGTAAAAGACTCGACCAGGTCATACCATCTCTCATGCAAGTCCTGTCCAGATCGTGACGCAACCAGGAATGAGGACTGTGAGAGGAGAGGAACGGTAGGAGGACTAGGGGTGGCCGATGGTTCTCCCTCCGTCATGAAGCATCTGGAACATGACCAGTACATCCTCTGAGGTGTCCAGTAGATTATCCTGGGTGACAAATATTCCTCCTGCAAGGTCCAGGCCCGACTCGACCAGGCTGAGCCCTCTATCAGCTCCTCGAAAGACGCGCTGCGGATCGATATCCGCTGTGTTGCCAGTTCACAAGGCTCGATACTGTACTTCCACGCCTGTCGTGTGTGGAAAAGTCCCGCAGAGGCACTGTCGACCGAAGCCGCGCAGATAGTGAAGTACGCGTTGGCGTAGACCTCATGCATGCGATTCGCCTCGGTGAACCAGTCGTCCACGTTCTCCTGGATGATACAGACCGAATCCGCCCAGATATACTCCAAGCCACAGCCTCGCGTCATGGTGATTGCATCCCGGATCGTCGCTGGCAGGTATGTAATTGGGAAGGGCCGGCTCTGTCGGGAGGCGAAATTACCATCTGTAGTCCTTCCCAGCTGAACTTCCTCGTCGTCGGGGCTTCCCCAGCAGTAACTCAGCGCGGTATACCTGACAAGTCCCATATCCTGCCGGGCATCCACCAGCTGGACATGTGAAGCCGATGTGATGTGGAGAAGACGCGTCGGGTTGCTGATGGACCAATTGAGGTTTCCACATTCCGGATGAAGTTGGTGACAAGAATCTGCCCATGCTCTGACTTGGTCGTAGACAGCTTTCGTGTCAGCTCTTATTGCGAGCGACACCTCGACTGGAGTTGTTCCATCTTTGTCACTAAAAGTTATGCTCGATGTAAAAGGACTCCTTGGAGAGTTAATATTGGGCTTTAGGGCGACATCAAGCGTCATATGCTCCACCTCAGCTCCTACCATCGTTGCCCATACACCATGTGGATATATTCCGAGGCTGGTGGTTTCGTGTATCATGGGTAGGTTCAGCAGCAGTCCTCGACGGATGACCCGACAGGTAATGCACCGCTGTGAACAGAAATCCAATTCCTTATAGCTGTTATGGATCAGCTCCGGCCGAGACTGAGAAGCTGGTCTTCGGCCATCTCTCCTTGAGTTTTGACTAGTACTCCAGTATTGTATCAGAGCCTCGATTCTTCTGCACCCGCCGCACTTGGGCTGATGATTGAGGCCCTGTTGTATCTGACAGAAGCTGACCCTTGGCGGCGGAACGCCAGGCTGCCCCTTGGGCGTGTTCTGGAATTGGCTCATGAGGAGTAAGGCACATGTGATCTGCGTGAAGCCAAGAAAGGCGATGTTCTTCCAATCCGGGAAAAGGCAGGTGACCCGTTCGGCCTGGGCGCTGGGCGAGCTGTTGTGTAAAAAGTATTGCATGTAGGCTAGCTGGATTTCTCTCAGGTCAGGCCATTAAGCGATTCCTATGGTGCGGAAGCAGGAAGGTTCACCTTGGAATACAGGAATGCTGTATGGAGTAAGCACTAACGATTGCACAGCCAGCTCGAGCCGCCGCGTGCTACAGTAGCGTCCTAGCTCTCAAGGTATATATGTAAGCCTGAAATTCCCACATGCGCATTGTACCTTGTTTACTCTGGTGTTCCTCGAGCAATGGAGCTAATTACTCGCACCTTGGCAATGGACGCCCTCCACTGGGTAGTGGAAATGATGGACGACTCCAAGTGGGCGGGTGTACACACTCTCGCCGGACTCAGCCATATCGGCCTAGCTCTGACTGGAGCTTTCTACTTCGTTTTCGGCTACAAGGGCTTTGATGCGCCGTTCGAACTAGCGGCCATGCTGCCCTGGGCTACAGTTCCTTGTGTGAGTCGACGTCCACCCCTTGATCGCTGTGCTATGCCATGAGATACTAATTCTGAATTGCAGGGCGTTACCGGGGCACTCTTCAACTTCGGCCTTTACGGGATACTTGTGGCGCTGAACCGGGTCACTGCGGCGCAGTCCCCTCGCCAGCTATACCATAGACGACAGCGGGCCATGCTCGGGGGCTTTTGTGTTCTGGCCTTCTACTGCGTCGCTGATCTGGCACTGGCTGTCAACTACTCCGCTGCGGTCAGAGACTATGAAGTTCTCTCCTCATACGGGTTCGCAGCCTTCATGTCTGCTATCGCTGGGTAAGAGATTCACCCTCTGTTATTCATCATCATCTTCCTGAAGTATATTGGCGCCTGATAACTGATTGTACTTTGTGAGCAGTTCGCTGTGCGTTCTGGCTTTTGTAGCAGACCTGGTTAAATGGTATGGACAGTGGAGGCCGGACTTCTTGGACAGTCTGCGGCTGGAAGAAAATCAAGAGCACTCGGAGGAGGAAGGGCTACTGGGGAGTGGTGCACGGTCTCAGGCTCAACCGACGGTTGATTTACTAGGGCTGGAGAGAGACGAACACTGAGGATAAATACTACGGTGCAAGCCGCCACTGAAGAGCTTCCTGAAGGCTCCTAGATGACGAGAGGACTTGTACATACCACAAGGACTTGGAAGCCCTTTGCTGTTTCTCATTTTGGATCATCTGCATTGTCAAAGTTGGCCAAGTTATTAGCATTTGCATACTCATAGATCGGATACAAGGATAAGACATAAATTTGAGGTTTAGCAGACGCTCAGCGACCAGGACCATTTCAGACAGCTTTTTCTGTTTCGGCATTTTTTTCGTCCGATACTGTCATGAGACTCGTATGCTGGTCCATATGTGTTGAGTGTCGCAGCACGAACGTAGTTGTGAAAGAAATTCTGCACGGCATTTTAACACAGGCGTGTATCACTCTCGGCAGGCTTTGCATGGTCTCAGTTTCTGCAAATTCTCAAGGCAATTGTAGTCTTTGCTTTGTTGTTCTGTTCAGACCTACCCCCTTTTCGCTATTCCATTGTGATCTGGAAGAACTAGGCACGCTAGGATATGCCACGGCAGGGACATAAGACATCCACACGCTCTCCACCGTCTTAATTGTAAGCCACCAGGGTCTTCGATTTCAGTACTTTCCGAAGACATTCAATGGCCTCGTCCTAAATAGATCCTCCAGAAAAGAACCACCTGTCTCAGGCGACTTTGACAGCTGTCAGATCTCAAAAAGCACCAGCAAAAGCAACCACAGAGACTCGGGGCACCTGCTATGTCATCTCGGCAGCCACATGTCTCGGGAAATGCACAAAGTCGATATACCGAAAGTGGCGTGTCTCTTCCCGCTTGACGTCGGCAAAAAGAAAATTCGGTGGTCAAATGCGAAATGGATAGCCTGTCTGACACGGCAGAGGAAGCGGGACCGCAGGTAAGGGACGTTAAATAGTGAATCCTCACGATGATCTGATGCAAGAAATCCTCGCACATGAGAATATTGAAATGTCTGAAGTGAGGCTTCGGAAGGTACACCAAGCGAGACCATAGTTGCTGGGAACCTACCCGGGGTCAGAATGAAGAACTTAGGAACGCCACCGTTGGACGGCCCGAGAAATGCAATTCATGTCACTGTTGTCTTATTCGTTCAAGCCAGAACTAACTGATCTCACAATGCAAGTGTAAGGGGTAAGCTGTAGCCAGCACACACACTCCCTCAAAGATACCAAGTTGGAGTCCACGTCAGTAGAGGGCAAGCTCAACAAGAGCAATGACGGCATCTGTCCCCAGGACGAAGCCAGGTGTGAATTTCCGAGTCCGGTCATCCTCAATCCCATGTCAAATGACCGGATGCAGTACCTAGGTAATTATGGGGAACGACATTGGCTAGGACAAACGAGTTTGAGGCAACATACCGTGCGGGAAAACCGTACGACAGTGTCAAAAGCAAGACCAAGTCTTAACCAGGCTGTGGTCATCATGTCGACTACGTTGGAAGAGCAGGTGCGTCACAGGCGCGGGAGCCTTGTTCTACATTAAGAGGCCTAATATATTCGTGGTATTGGGCTGACAGGAAGACAGGAGACTGCAGATCGAGCCGGTCGGACTGGGTGTGTTGGCAGATGGCAGCAGACGTTTGCAACCATACCACTTTTACCCACATATGCCTCACAGCTCTGCGGCATCAAGGGCAACTTTCGGCTTATTCAAGGACAGACATCACTTGGACAACTCAAAGCATGGGACATTTTGTGCAATCTTCGCTGAATAACATTGTTTTTCCCTTCAATAGGGTCCAGTCTTCTCGTCGTAGACTGTACCAGCCCAACTTCATGACGGCTGGGTGGGATTCTATCCGAGGACTGGTGTGTCCTTACATGCAAAAAGGTCCTTTTTCTTCATCCTTTCATTGAGCCATTATGAACTGATCCAGCCGTGAACTCGAATAAGGATCGTTTGCAAAGCTCGCAATGCTATGCTGCTCGTATGCGCGCTGTACCCACGCGCTGCGCTTCCAATGCAGGTCTTGTTGCTGCGCATGATTCCCTTCCATTTGAACGCCTGATCCAGATGCGAATGCGGATGCGAAAAGTCTTGATGATCATGTGATCGTGTAAAATTACAAGCCACCTCACTGGGGTGCGGGACCATAATAAGGCGGCCATACGGGCTGGATACCCATGGGTTCCCATGGGGTCGGTTGCTTCCAATAGCTAAGCTGCCTGAAATCTCGAGATCCGGCGTACTTCTAGTTCACCAGATTCGGATATCGCTGCTGGCCAGGCACGGACGGCACGGGCGTCATGCCCTGGGTCCGTGGGTTAGCAGCATAAGCAGCCTGATTTCGGTACTCGGGCACAATTCCGGTGCGGTAATCATCCCTCCTACCGATTGGCTGATAGTGCATCTGGCTAGGTGCAATTGCTGGTAGGTGGTAGCCCTGCAAGCTGGAAGACGGTGGCGGGTTCAGGAGAGTGTGGACATGACGGATTGGCCGGTAAGGACTGTCACGCTGCTGCAGGTAGACAGATGGGGAGTGGGAAATCGGGGTTGCGAAACCATTGTGAGGGAAATGCTCGTGCAGCGGAGAAGATCCGTTGTAGTTCGCGGTTCCCAGGGTGTTGATCGGACTGAGACGCTTCGTGGGAGTCCCGTACGTTGCGTTCGAGGTGGGAGGATAATGCGAGGTCGGCGTGGTGAGAACTGGGGCAGATTGCATGTTCGGTTGTGACGAGCCACTGTTTGCAGGAGCCCAAGAAGTCGTCGGGGGTGCGTAGACTGTCGACATGGCTCGCATACCAGGCTCCAGAGGAGGCAAGGAAAGCGTGACAGTTTGTGGCATTGAGTAGGCGACAGGCGGATACTGAGACTGAGTCACAGGTGGCGCGTGATGTGCCGTGTTGAGTGTCAGGTTTGGAATGGGTAAGCGTCGAGGCTCCGGAGGTGGTTTCGTGTTCGGTGTCGAAGATGACATCAAGGGGCCTGTCAACTGCGGAGGTGCCCTGTAAGCACGCTTCGCTGGTTGATCGACAGCCTCCTCGTCCCAGGACCTCTTCCTGTTGTTGCCGAGATCGGGCCTGTTCGCCAGGGGTGAGACATTGTTGCCGTTGTTCGACACGAAAAGAGGCTGGTTGTAGCCCGTGTTGTGATTCGACGAGAGAGTAGGGGGGGAGTACTTCGGAGACCTCGATGTGAAGAGTGCTTGCGTGGGCTGTAGAGAACTTGTCGGAGACGGCAAAGGTGAGTAGCCCTTCCCAATCGTTGGTGACGGAATGAAGAGCGTCGGCGATGGTGGTATCATTGCAGGAGATGCCGGCCTCATCACGCGCGCCCAGAACTCGAAATAGGCACCAAGCTTGTCGAGCCATTCCTCCCACTGTTCCTTCGAAGCAAGCAAAGCATATCTCATGTTGCTCAAAAACTCGACCTCCATAACGTGGATTTCCTGCACAGAGATGCCCGACACCTCGGCCCAAGTTTTGTTGGTGTAAGTGTTATCGTCCAAGACTGTTCGCCAAGTCAGCAGCTGCCAGAACCCGTGATTTTGGTATTGTCGCCACTGTTTTACTCACATTTGTTGCCCAACATTAATGCCACAGTCAGCAGCCTATACTCACTCCCAGGCCGCCCTCTCACAGATGGGTTCGTCATCTTCAGCCGGTAAACAAACATCAAAGCCAGCAGAATCACATTTTGTGTGACTTGTGTAGTGGACAGGACTGTTTGAACCCATTTCTTGAAAGCCTCAGCTGGGAAAGCAGTCTTGGCCAGATTCGGCACCGGTGTTTCCTTGGGGGTGGATCGGATTGTCTCAGCGGTTTCCAATATCTTGGGCGACTCGAACCAGAAAAGACACGTCAACTATGCCGAAAAGTTAGCGATCAGAGCTGTTATCGTTGCTAGGTTTGGGGCCAGGTTTACCTGTGCAGCAAAATCTGCCAAGTTACCTCCTTTTGGGCTTATGCAAGCGGGTACCTGCAGGCTGTGAAGGACCATAGACTGGGCATCCCCATTCGCAGAATTTGTGCCTGAGGCTGGGTGACTGGAGTGCGTCGAATTCGGTGTCGAGGGTCGGGTTGGGAGTCTCGATCCAGGGTGTGATGCCGAATTGATCAGATGTCGTGCTTGTTGAGGTACCTGTGATTGGTACTGCTGGAAGTGATTCTGTGCAGGGTGCCTATCGTAGTTTTCCATGCTGTTGTGAGCTTCTTGTGCGTAAGGCCGAGATCTCTCGATCTGGGCCAACGTATGATGCTCGTGGGCTGGCAGGCGGCTTTCGTATGCTACCGCCTGAGGTCCATGATACATGGCACTCATTTTGTAACCAGGGTGCGTACCGAGGCTGCCCGTCGTACGATGAGCAACCTTGCCTGCAAATCGTTGTGAAGAAAGTGGTGTTCGCTTCTGGCAACTCGAAGATCGGGGAGGGGAGAATCGGAAGCCGTTGTTTAAAATGGTCGCAGTCAAAGTCGAAGACATGGGTTTATGCGCAAAGAAGGTCGACAAAAATTGGGTGAAATTCGTTCGTTTGGTTTTCAAGAGGCCTTATGGCTCGAGGGTTCTGGCGAATTAAGTGGTATAGTAGTTTCCGAGTCGATCGACCATTGTCAAAAGTTGGCGGGGTTCCGTTCGTATTGTTTTGAGGATAGCGGTTGGTTATTCGAGGGTGCTGTCGACAAGGCCTGGTGGCCTATTCACCAGTGGACCAAGTGTCCAAAACTTCTCTGCACTGCTTCCTATTGTTCACTTGGAGTCAATGCCCAGTCAGAGGTAGCCACTGACATCCGCACGGGACTGTCCACGGTTTGCAGTCTCTGGAGACGGTGACAGAGTAGCTGGTTATCGGGTGGGAGCCAGCAGCGCCAGGTGACCTTTTTCCACCAACTTCCGTGCCCCACCACGAGAAGCCGTCCTCTCCACGAGAAGCTCGGTGTCTGTCTATGCGTGGTGTTTGCCCAAAGGCACCGTCTGTTCGATCGATCTTCAAGCCCAGGAGACCTCGTTGGTTCGGGGAAGGCTTTCGTTTGAGTGGAGTGAGGTTGGAGAGGTCGGTCTGCCCTGGCGGACGGGAGCTCGGTCTTCACGAAAAGGGCGGGCCCTGCAGCAGCTCGACTAGAGCCACGATAGGTTCGGGGGGGACAGTAAAGAAAAAGGCCTGGACTGGCCAGACACGAAGTGCGGTGGAGGCGGGCGAGAGGCTTGACTTCAACACGAAGTCAAGAGTGGGTGGTGATGGCGGATGGCGAGCAACGGTAGGAAGAACTGGGATGGGGTGGGAAAAGGGCTAGCTCGACAATAGCTCTGGAGTCTTGTCACCAGAGGAGGGAAAGACGAAGGGAAGCGTGACAATTGAAGCAGCTCGAAAGATTAAAAGAGAGATTAGCCATTACCGTACACATTAGTCCGTATATTTGCTTCATTCTTCACTCTCTGTCAAGTGTGGTGCCAGTTCCAGAACCAGTTCCAGTTCGACAGGGAATGTGGATGTGGAAAGGAAGGAACGAGGCACGGCCTGGATTGGATTGGGTTGGGCTGGACGGATGTGTAAGTACGTACTCTGACCTACGTTTGCGCCAAGTACCTTTTTTCTGGGGCCCTTGCCCAGGCCGGACCCCCTCCGCTCGCCATCGGTGCCTCCTCCACAATGTACCTGCACTACACTATGTCCCTGCCCTGCTGCCCTGCTCGCTTTGACTCTGGCGCTCCGACTGGGTGGTGATGATCGGAATCGGTGGGCAGTGGGCAGCGGCCCTTTCTGGCGGCTGCTGCTACTGCTGCTGCGGTTTCCCTTTCTCCCTCCCCTCTGGCCTGCGACCCCTCCCCTGCATGTACAGGGGGGGGATGGGGTGGGAGTGGAGTGGAGGGAGAGAAAGAACGAGCTACGAAACGAACGGGCAAGCACAACAGACCAGACAAGCAAGAGACATCGCTTCCCCTTCCCGGCCAAGCCTGCATGCATTCGTCCATCTGCTGTTGGTGCTGGCGGTGCCGTTGCCGGTGTCAGTGCTTGTGCGGGTTTGATGCTGATGCTGTGATTGTTACTTTGACCGGCTGGCTGACTTCCTCCACTTGGCCCTGGGCGCCTCATTCATTTGCCTTGATGCTTTCGTGTCCCGCCAGGTCTCAACCTACCCGGATGCCGTAGGGGACAGGGCAGGGCAGGGCAGGACAGCTGTCCAGCCTCTTCTCGGCCCGGTTGCAAGCCTCGATACATATGCACAGTACATGGTCTATATGCAACGGATTGGTCTTTTCTGGACAAGGGAGAACCGATCCCGTGTGCTTGTGCCCTGGGATGGTGTTGCTCTTGTTCTCCTTGGCAGTCACCAGCCGTCATCCTGTCGTCTGCACATGTACATCTTGAACGGGGCAGACTACCGTAGACCTCGGGACAGGACAGGCACAGGACAGGCTCCGGTGCAATACCCATGCCCCATGCGGGCAGTACGTATCTACATGCTACCTACCTGTATCCATATACTCACATACTTTTGGCCGAGGGAGCTGGAGGTGTGAGAGGGGGAGGGGAGGAGGGCAGAGAGGAGACGGTGGACCGAGCTGACTTCGACGGTGCAAGCCGAG
Source organism: Diaporthe sp. HANT25 (assembly GCA_013435955.1). Lineage (NCBI taxonomy): Eukaryota > Fungi > Ascomycota > Sordariomycetes > Diaporthales > Diaporthaceae > Diaporthe > Diaporthe sp. HANT25. The sequence continues at coordinate 1,260,437 of JACBFG010000025.1, read as the reverse complement.
GAGAGGTCCGGATCGAGTGGTTGACACTGTGCCCACCGGCCGATCCCATGGATCTCAAGCCAATGGACGCTGTCTGATCCAGAAACCTACGGCCATAGGCTGATTGATTGACGAAGATCATAGCAATGGGCAGAAAGGTCAGCATTGACGAACGCTACCCAAGATTCTTTGTGGCACAGGGCCATCTGATTCGGCACAGTACAGACTGACTGAACCGAGCGAGTGGTCTGGGTGACTTGACCGCAGGGCAACCACCGTTGTCCAGTCAGTCAGACATTGACCTGTCATTGTCCCCAATATGCCTGGCGGAATGGCGTCAAGTTTGCCAGGGATGCATGTGTACAGCTGTCCGCCTGCCTCTTACACAGTATACGCTTTTTAAAAAGTAATGAAAGGAAGTCTGTACCCATCCACACCAACCCTATTTCAATCAGAATCAAACTCCAGACTCCAGGCTCATTAGAGACCACGGACCGGCCCAGCCAGGTTGACTCTGCCGAATGCGTTTCGTTGGATATACACAGTATTGAACAAGGATGCACAGCATCAAAAATGTGTGAACAAGGGAGAGCCCAAAGACAGTACGATGCCGACTCTGGACAAGGTCAAGGCCCGGGTGGGGGAGGGGCACAATAAAGACAAGTAAAAAAAAATAAAGGGCGCTCTGTTGGGTTTGTCGTATTTTACCCCGGCCGCCGTGCCGATTGTTGGCGGGTCGTTTTGCTCTAGGACGGGCCTCAACCTTTGCTTAGCGGCCTTTGCTTTCTCCTGCTTCATCAGGCTGTCTTTCCCGTGGAAACAGGTGAAACTTTGTCGGCAGACCCGTGCCCGTTGTCGCCTCTATTAGCGCGGGCTGTGCCCGTTCCTGGAGGCCGTCCTCAATAGAAAGTGGTCAGCAAGCCTGCGGGTGTGGGTCGGGTTGCGCAGGCGTGGGAAACGACCCTGTTGTTGGTTGCTGGCCGATCCCAAGCTGGAATTCCAACTTTGGACATGTAGGCCGACGGAGCCACGGTCGTCCAGGAATCTAAGCCCGTCGCCCTGACGTCTCCCATCTCCTTCTGACGTTCGTCATCTCGTTCCTAGAGGCGCATCCTCTTTTCCCACCTCATCGGAGTCGGCACGTGGCTGGGTCTCGTATGAGGGGGGGGATCTAATACGGATCTGTAGGTTTCGGCATGGCTCAGGGGTTGAAGGGATACTGTGACCAAGGCAAGGAGACATGACCAGCAGGGCAAGGATCAAGAGGGATGGCGATGTCTGCCGGGCCAAAGCCTGGATCCTGCTGCGTTCCACATCCAGAGAACCCTCACCACCAACGCGCGGGACCGGGTCCATATCTTCAATCCCCAGCCGCGAGGAGGTGGAATGGGGAATGGATCCAAGGGGTGTTGATCAGATGAAAGGGCTGTCGAATGCCGGCGCCGCTGCTAGATTGCGTATCCGAGAGTGCGCGTTTTGGCCCTGTTCCATCAGCCATCATCCACGCATCACTCATATCAGAAATGCACCATTCAATGACCGCTATTGTGGGAACGGATGCAATCAAGTCACGATGCTGCAGGGTTTACATTCTGGGATGGAGAGCGTCTCGAACGGCAATCCCGCCGAGGCATCTGACCCCCCCAAAGAAACATGCTAGTGGGCACGAAATTTCGGAGCGCCCAACACGGCGCATCGAGGCCACTGTGACGAGGCTGAATGCACCCCATATTGGTCCATCGGGGTTTCAAGGAAGGGGCACAGGCGACAGGATCACCTCTGACAGTCTGAAGAAAAGAGATGACATGGTCTCTCGTGTCACATCTCCGTGTGTTCCCCCTCTCCCCCCCCCCTGGGAGCCAAAAGGTTTGTTTGAGACTTGGTAGCCAGCCTTGCCCTCTTTCGGCGTAAGATACCGAAAAGAACCGGCGCAGCGCTCAGCGCTGCGTGCGCTTGCGGTGCCGATGCGACCCAAAGGGGCTCCGTCAATCGAGACAGGCTGTGACGCTGTGTCGCCACGCAACGCGACGCAACGCAACCGCAAAGCCGAAGAGCTCGCTCCATGGGGCCACTGGCGATCGGGGTTGATTGCGTTGCGGCTTGGGGCCCGGCTTCGCGAGCGAGCTCGTCTTGCTTTGGCGTTGCTGCTTCGCCTTCGCCATGCGCAAGCACATGTACCATGCCTAGAGAGCCGGTTGGTCTGTCAAGGCGCCCGCCATTGGCTCGCGCCACCTGCGTGCTGCTGAGCTGCCGAGTTATTAATGGCAGTGGAAACCATCGTGGCCCCAGCTCCAGCTGGTCTGCTTGTCAGGCCCCGGTTACAGGCGCGGGCCTCTAGCCGTTTGGTTGGCTCGGTTGGCGACTGCTGGGTGACAGGATCGATGTTCTCTACTTGGGCGCAGAGCTAGCTAGCTGAGCCTAGTCGCAATCATCTGGGCGCTCTCAGACTGCTCACATCAGACCAGGAAAGACGCAAGAGGAATTTGGCTTGACGCCGCGTTATGCTGCGCCAGGCATCATTCCCTGCCGAGTGGACGCTCCGTGAGAGCTTGCGCAAGGCTTGCGGAAGAATGCACTACAAATCTGTACAACTTGTCTCTGATTGGTGCCTCCTGCATCCCGACGGCCATCCCCCTCAGACATGCCCCGAAGCAACCGTTTTCGCAAAAGGTGCAAACGTGTGACACACCACCAAGCGAGGCAGGGGTGCGGGCATATCATCAAGTCGGGACGGATTTCTGGCTGGCCGTTTGCGAGATTCGAAGCGGCCTGGGCGGCAGGCTGGGTGGGGCGGCATAGAGACAATCAATGGCCGGGGTTCAGCTTTTGTGGGATGTGTGTGGAATCGGGCATCGCGGTCCCCTTGTGTCTGATAGTGGTGGTGGTGCGACGAGAAGTCTGCATGATCGATACCTATCTGACGAGACCCCCTTTTCCTTTTGGATGCAGCGATGCGTGACGGCAGTGGTCTGGCAATAATTTGAAATGCGTCCCCGGGCGCGCGAGCCTGGTGCAGGGTTGAGGGCATCAATACTCGCCCACATATGTAGCTGGCTGGCAAGGGGCTCGGGCTTTTTTCCCCTCCCTATTTTCAAAGGCGGTATGGAAGAAACCCGGTCAGCAAAGCCTGATACTTGCGTCCTTATTAGCCAGCGGACGGCGGTCTCGTCAGGCCCACGTATCCGTGCTGCCGGCGAATTCATATCATAGTCAGGGGCGTAAGCCGAACCAGGCAGCCCAGGCTCCAGGCCGGCAGCACTGTCGGTCTTGGGCCGAAGGGCAAAAGGGTGTGATGTGATTGCTCGCAGCGCTTGCAGCAGCAGGTGCTCGGGAGGTGAGTGGCTGTAGTGCATCGTCCTTTATTCCTCTTTCCCGCGTCAGGTTGCAGCCGTCTCGTCGCCCGACTTTGAGCGCGCAACACCAGAAAGGCTGTGTGCTTAGGATCGGCGTCGGTGCAGTGCTGCACATTTAGTCATGCTCGACTAAGGCAAGGCGAGCATGGTCTGCCCCTTGGGTGGCGGCAGATGCGAGCCGTCTCGAACCGTGTTGAAGCAGCCGAGCTGAGCTGATACGCGGGCAAGACCAGTCACGACCGTGCCTCGATGCCAAAGGACGGGCAGCCGGGCATAAAGGGCCGGAAGTGTCGGTCGGGATAACAGGAGCTCCATCAAACGACGTCGACGTGCCCGACCCCTGTCACCGACAGCAGCGAGCTGTATCTCGTGATGACAGATAGACTATGTATACATCCTTGACGGTGCCCCGGCGACAAAAGAGGCGCCTCTATCGGTCGAAGCGCACATGGGCCCCTCGACATCGGTCTCGTTATGAGGGTAGTCGGCTCTGAGTCCGAGACCACTCCAACCTGATCTGACCCGATGCGGCCAGGCAACAGCACTGACCAGGTGGGAGTTGTTGAGCGCCTCCGGGTACCGTTCATTGTCACCGTTCACTGTTGAACAATGTGGGCAGAGACAGGTCTCGTCTTGTTGGATTGGATGAGACGTGGGCCAGGCAGGATTGTGGAATTGGAGCTAGCTCCCATGCTCTTGCAAGGTTCAGACTAATTAAGAGCTTGCAGCAGGGTGACGCGACAGAATCGCTCACGCGTAAATTGGATTTTTCTTGTCGTGCCCACCTTGGCCTGTGCATGTTTTGTTCGCCTTGCTGGCCATGCCTGGGAGTGTTGGCCCCAGTTTCGATGGCGGCGGTCATGATCGAGAGGCTCCGCCGAGCCCGGCCGGGAAGGGAGAGGACGATTCATGTGTGGGCGGGACCAGGAGCTAGTTGACTTGACTGACGATCGGGCGGGCGTTCAGAGTTCGTGACGGAGTTGGTAGCGGTGGTGCTCAAGGGGCAAGCAGGTAAGCCTGCGTGCGTGTACACGAGGCACTTCCAAGGCTGCCGGTCAGGTTAGGTTCGGGCCTAGGAGCACAGCAGGCAAACGAGTGGAGACAAACCTCTTACACAGCCTTTTTTGGTCGAAGCATGGCGCATGTCGCATGTCGCATGTCGGGCAATGAATCGACTTGATCACGTCGTCCATGCAAAGCGCCTTTGCCCAGTGCCGTGGCTGCTAACCCAAAACCAAGATCATCAAGAGCACTCCGCTCTGGTGTCTCGCACTGTACCGTATTGACCAGGTCCGCCAGGAGCAGGAGGGAGGCTGCTTGCTGGGTTTGTTGTGGGAGGGCATGTACGGACAGAGTACATGCCTACTGCCTGTCTACTGCACTACATACCTAGGCTCGCTAGGTAGGTGCCCAGGTGGGCTGGTGGGCAGGCTCGAGGCAGGGTAGGCAGATAGATACATTATTACATTATTACACACATACTCTCACACACACATGGCACTGCGCACTGGCAGTGTCAAGTGTCAAGGGCAGTAGCACCTTCCTTACGTACCTGCCCCCTTGAGAAATTAACTGCTGGTTTCTTACGCTCTCCTGATTAATTGTGAGATGATCCGTCGCAGCCTTTTTCTGTTGTTTTATTTTATTTTTTGCTCCCTTCATCAGCGCCCACCCCCTTGCATCCATCCCATCCCATGCCATCCGCACCTCCGGGTCTACCATAGTTGACCAAAAGCCTGATCTCGTCATCCTCCTAGCCCCTTCCCCCAATCCTCATCCACGGCAACCCCCAGCTTCCTGGTCATATTACTTTGCGGTGTGCCGTGACACAACCACCCACCCACACGTTACAACCACCCACACCCACCTCCGCCTTTTCAAGGGCAAGGTTCTGGGGGTGAGATATAATGTGGTCTTCACGAAGTTCTGCACGGTGCACGGTGCACGGTGCACGGTGTCTGCGGTCATGGCCGGGACATCAGCTTGTTCAGGTCCACTGCAGCTTCGCTCTATCGGCAACATAGGCCTGCTTCTGCAGGTTATGGGCAAACTTTCCCAGGGCTACGTCGAAACCACTGTCAATCTAAAAGGGCCGGCTAATGCAGATCCGAAGGCCCAGACATAGGTAGTCCAAGCCATCATCTATGGTGGCCGCTAATATCTTGTCAGCTTGACAGGCCGCGCCAGGGCAGGCCAGACAATTGCGATCCACCGGGCACTCATCATCATCAGAGCCATCAGGATCACCAAAATTGCCGTCCTCCCATACAACCACACAACCCGGCCAGTGGGACGGACGACCGCCGTAAAGTGAGACCGCCTCACTGGCGATCTCACTGCTTCCCACAACCAGACAGACATTGCATTTACCTTCAGACCCGGGCCAGACCAACTGGTCCAAGACCCAGACCAAGACCCAGACCTGAGATGGCCCCAGCGTTACGTCGCGTAGCACCCTGGAGGCAGCAATCACCGCCATGATTCGCGCAGCCTGTTCACCAAGCGGGCCAGAGGGCCAACGTGCCAGAGGTATCGATTGCTTCACTCAGACCCGTCAGGTCGGCCTGCAACGGACTGGCGCGCTTGCAATTTTTAGGATCGTCGGAAGTTGGCTCACCAGGGCTCATGAGTCGTCTGGCGGGCGCGCCTGCGAGCCTCACACCAACGCAGGCCCTCCCTGCGTGGTGGCAAGTTCGCATACGACAAGACAACAAGACGACACAAACAACAATCGTCCAGGTCAGCGTATCAAACACAGAGGTTAACAGACTTTGGTCACAGCGGTCTATGAGCACTCGGGAGTGATTTGCCTGACTCTTGACTTGGGTCAAGCTTCGTCGAAACTGTCATCCACCTAGCCACGGTACCCTGCCCGATCACAATGACATGCCCCCAGCTTCGCCCGTCACTGCGAGTCGCAACTCAGGCTGAAAGAAGGTTTCTGCGGGACTCCACGAGACGTTGAAATCCTCCTCTCGGTCTAATCTTGACACTGGAACCCTGTCATCTTGGACATCATGATTTGCGCGATGAGTGCTATGCTGACCCCGCTCTGACTGAGTCCCACAATCCGGCTACGGGCTTTCTGTCGAGGACTTTACCGTTTCTCGCTCGGCAAAGCACGAGCTGATGCCATCGGGCGGATGACCAGCGCCCTCGAGTGACGACTTGACATGATCACATTGGACTTACTCATGCCGCGGCCTTGGTTTGTGCAGCAGATCCGCCTGTGAAAGTCAACGACTGTCGCTCGCCCCCAGAATCTCGGACCAAAGACCAGAGACCAGAAACACAAAGTGATCGTTCCGACCGCAATGTCTTGGTCGGGTGGCTTTCTGGTTTGCCTCAGTCCGCAGAGGTCTACACCATGGTTACAGCAATCTGACACGGACGGCTATCCGTGCACAAGTCCGCGTCCTCTCGCCGCCTTGGACCAGAGGACAGTTAATCTACTTGATAGGCGAGGAGGTTCCGACTCCCAGATCTGGGTTCAAGCGACTGCTGATGGCGCTAAGAGGATGAGATGCCAGATATGGTGGTCATGTAGGTACTCGCTCGACCCAAATGTTGCACCCTGCTGTGGCACTCTTGACCACAGTCGCATTGGCTACATCCACCGAGGCTAGTCCAGCAATTGTGCGGATGGGGATACAACCGGCCTCTTATTCGGGCGATACCTCCTCAGCCAAAGTACGACGGGCCACGCCACGCCTCGTAAGCCAAGTTCAAAGTGCATGACTGCCTGACCCCAAACCCGCGTTGATGGATGTGGTTAATGCAGGCCGAGGAAGCCAACCATATATTCGCGATTATTTTCTCGTTTTAGTGCATTTTTGCCCACGACGACGGACCGGGTTCTGGTCCTACCCGCCCACTGCACTTCACTTGGGGGTGACTAGAGCCACCCATCCACCAGCGTGCCTAGGTGGACCTAGGAGCGGCGGCTTTGTTGTCCAAGCCTCTCGAAAAGCCTCACATCGGAAAACCCCCTCCCATCGAACTACGCCCGGCCGTCAGCGGGCCACAAGCAACAATCAGCAGCTTCAGTGCGCCCACCCTCCAAGCCCGTCTGTCTCCTGCCGCGGTCCCTTCCCGACTGAAGCCAGATAGATTAGGAATAATCACCTCTCACAACCCCCCCTCCCGGTCCTGCGGGAGCCTGCAATGAAAGGGCGCACTCTTGCTTGCACCAACGCCACGATGCCACTTTAGTACAGAAACAACAATCATGGTTCCATCCTGCACAGTGCCACACCCATAGTAAGGGGCTCATGGGACCGGGGGCCGCCGTGACCCCGCGAAAACTCTACGTTGTCATCGGTAGTCTACGTACAATACAGCGAGACTAGACTCACGACGTATGTATGTTGGACCCATAATTCCGGCTCTCTTGCTTTTCCAATCATGGTTGGGCAAGGTGTTGGCCTCCCTATGATGCCGTCAACGTCGCCCTTACCTCCTGTACCGTCAACGGGATTCTTCTCACGACGTAACAGCAATGACACGGCATCTGCGTTCATGACTGCTAGTGGAGAGAGTAACTCGTTCTGGTCCTCATTGTCGCACAGAGCGAGGCCCAGAGAAAAGCAGGCCAGCTGCGCTCTGGGGCGGGGACTCCACGGACGAGCCACACGCGCGCACACACACGTCAAATGTCAGATGATTGCTACCCATTGATATCCCTTGGATAGCTCGAACGGTTGCCGGATCTCGAAAGTCAAGATGGACTGATAATGGAATGGTCACTCCGGACGGCTCATAACAGCTCGGCATGCCACCCACCACCGAGATAGATGGCTGGCCCCCAGAGGCGCCAAAGTCCTGGGGCAACACTGCGCGTCCATGGCACGGCTCGACTCTTGAGAAGTAGCCCGACGCCTCGTCTCTGGATGCAGGGTCGATTGGAGTCACACTTTGACCGCTGATCTGTCTTTTCACGGCTTCCACAGCAAGCATCGGGGTCGGAGTTTTTGGGAAGATGGAACGCCCTGCTGCTGTTAGTATTACCGGCCTGCTGCGGCCATTCATGGCACAGCTGCTGTTGGTGTGCGCGCGCGCCTCACTCATACTTTTCCTTGACGATTATATGCTATTTTTGGGCTACGTGAGATACAAAGCTGTATCTGGCCCCGCCCGGCTTTTTAGCCGACCGAGTTCTATTTAGGGGCTTGTGCAGCTACTTATGCCTCTCGCAGCGATTATTGTGCCTGGGCATATGAGGTCGATCTATTGTCCTTCATAGATTGTGGAGATCAATGCCCTGGCTCGGTGGTATTGAGACCAGGGCCATGACGAGCCCCCAAGAATAGCTGCTGCAGGTCTCAGCGAGATGGAGTTCCGTTGGGTGTTGGTACATAATGTTTCTGGTCGTCGCCACTTCTATTGTGACCCTCGAGCAGCGTGTCTGAGCTGCAGTCGTCCGCCGCGCTGCTAGGGCTCCGTTCCCCTGCTCCTGCGCGGCCGCCGACGACGACGGTCATCTTGGCCTGGCATGACATCAGCACAGTCACCTAAGCCTGCTCCGCGGCGACGGGCTCGGTCCAGCGCCGACTCGACAGCCCCTTCTGCGAGACGCTCAGCGGCGTGCTCAAGGGCGAGCTGCAAGCTCTCGCGTGGCTCCTCGGGGATCGTGCTCGGGCGTCGGCCGTGGCCGCGATAGCGGTGGTTGGAGGACCTGCGGGGGTGACGGTCAGCTGCCTGGCTGGTGGACACGTGCGTGTCGGGCTGCTTACCTCGACTGCCGTGATGCTCCCTGGCAAGGGCCCCGCGAGTGCGGGCGACGAGCGGAGCGTCGTTGGCGGGGGTCAGAGAAGCGCTGGGTAGGTCGCGGACGAGACTGGGCTCGCTGGCTCTCGTGTGGCTCGTGGCCACCGGAGCGTCTGCGCACGTCGGCTGGCGCAGCTTCCTCTCGTCTATCCCGAGCTCTGACCTCGTCCGCGATGTCGTCTGCTACCTCTCGCACAACCGGGTTGTTGGTCGTGAGTCTCGCGATTGTTGGTAGGAAAGACGCGAGCTTTGATCCCCAGCTGGATTTCAGGCCGTGTTTCCTTCGACCGTCGCCTTCGGATCTGTACGAGGAGTTTCTCTGGTTAGCATAGCAGCTTCGCTTGGAAAATCCTTCACCACTTACTCTGTCATTGACGGTGGCCTCAGATGCGGACTTTCGACGTCATGGTCTCGCTGGTACCGGTCGCGATTGAATATACTTGGGGTCAGGCCCATTCTTCGTCGTGGGTCGTTGCTATCACTTGAGGCCTGACTCCTGCTTGCACATGTCGCGCCAGCGCTTGAAGGCAGGTCCTCGGATTGAGCTACGTTGAGGAAGCCATCGTCGACCATAGGCTGCCCAGCGTGGGATCCATCATGTGTATTGTAGTAGTTCGTGCCTGTGACTGATGGAAACGTCTCGGGAGGATATGTTCCGCGACGCTTCCTGCCCTGATGGTGACCAACGCGTGATTCACCGACGTTAGCAAACCTGTGGCTGTCTCTACGCCTGGCTGAGTTTTCTCGAGCTGGAGACGAAGGCCGGTTCCTGCCAATGCGAGACTCGGCACCAGTCGAGGTCAGGGCCACTGGTCGCTGGACTACTCGCTCGTCCGGGCTATATGTGTGCCGACGGCGTCCCACCCTAGACTCGCCGTGTTGGAGGTCTGCGCGAGTTGGGATTCTGATCGGGCTCCGTGATCGTCGAGAAGGACGGCCAATTCGGGACTCCAAAATCTCAAGAGATGGCTCATGGAATGCGACACGTCGTTTTGGAGGGTCAGAAGGGCCCTCCTCGTTATCGCTGTCGTGCGTTTCGGATCTCCTGTGACTGCCTTGTGGATCTTCTTGCTGGGCGCTCATGGGGGCGACACGCTCGGCCATCTCAGCTTGATGCGAAGCGAGCCGTATGGGTTGTCCTGGAAGTCGAGATAGTTTGTCCCCTCTATAATTCTTTTCACTGTTCTTGCTGTATGCCCGTTCTTCCTCTTCCTCCTTGTCGTAACGGTCAACCAGCGCCTGCAGACGCTCAGTCTCGCGGGCTCGCTGACGGCCGCCAGCTTCCACGAGGAGGCTGGCCAGGTCAGTGCGCAGCTCGGAGTCGAGGCTCGTAGATGATCTGTAGCTCGTGTCGCTCGACTTGAGGCTGTCAGAATTCTGTCCGTCCTGCTGAGGAAGTGTGTTATCGTCCTCGTTTCCGTGTCGACCACGACCACGCTGTCGACCTCGTGGCGGGGAGCGGCTGCGGTTCGGACGTGCACGGTGGCGGGCCTGCTGTCTTCGCCGCTCGCTGGGGGATGGGGTACGGCTACGTGTGAAGTGGGAGCCACCTGGTGGCGGGCTACGGCCCCGCGATGGACTCTGCCCTCGACGGCTTGCCGGGGGTCGTGAGCCACCACGATCGGAGTCATCGTCGTCAATAGTGGATGCGTGACCTGGAGAAGGAGGTCGAGTTCGTAACTGGCTACCAGTTGCTACTGGCTGTTGGTAGAACCCACCGCGTGGTGGCTGGCTCATCGGCGGTGGCGGCGGAATAGGAGGAGGGGGAGGAGGAGGAATCAGCCCTTGGGCCGACATGCCTGTTGCTGGGGGAGGCTGAGGCGGAGGAGGTGGAGGTGGAGGCGGCGGTATGACATGGTACGCTTGCGGTTGTGCTCGAGGATACATCATCGCAGGCGGAGGCGGAGGCGGGCCTGGCACCACGACCTGGGGGGGATACATCGCAAACGGTACTGGCTGTGAGTAGGAGCCAGGAACAGGGTGTCCTCGGACGAAGCTAGGATTGTTCATCGTTTGTGGCGGCACTTGCTGGGGAGTTTGAGGTCGTTGTGGGGGAATTTGTGGTGGCCACAGCTGGGTGGGAGGTTCTCGTGATGAGGGCTGAGTAGACTCGGTCGTTGCGGTAAACCCTGAGGGCTCAACAACAAAGCCACGACCAGGTGTTGGAGGTCTGTATGCTGGCGGTGGAGGAGTAGGCGAGCGATGGTCTCGAAACACCACGGTCCTCTGGTGCGGCCCAGACGAGACGATGACGGTGCGGCCGTCGCCAAGATCCAGCTCGATGTCCTCGCCAGACTCCTTGATCCTCTCCTGCCTCGGTCGAATGACGGTATACCAGTAGATCCAAACGATGGTTGTGACGACGATGATGATGCTGAAGATGACGCCGAACTGGGCCGGCGTGTTCAGGCAGTCCCAGGCATTGTTGGCGCACGAACTGCCCTCATCACGTAGCGCCTCGCGCCTGGTGGGTGCGTCGACTTGCTTGATGTGGGATTGAAGAGGTGACATGGTTCTCGATCTTGGATTGCCTAACGGTGGGACGCGTTTGCATGGCTGGCTGGCTGGCTGGTGGGTGGGAGCGGTACGAAGATCACAACGTGGAGCTTAAGATTGTACCAGAGACAAGGCTTAAGGTGAGGGATAGTGCAGAGATGATCAGAAGTGAACGAGGTTGGGTCACAACCCTCATGAGGGGACTCGGAATATGAAGGTGACTTGCTGCAGGAGATTAGAGACGAGCTTGCATTTCAAGTTCAAAAGGTCACAAACAGAGCTGGGCCATCCAGTGAAGCTGGTTGGCAGTCAATTAAGGCAGAGCCAGAACCAGGTCCAGAAAACCTTGGCCTCATCTCGCTGCATCATGGTGGATGCTACTTGTCAGATGTGGATTAGAATGTATTTGAACGATGCTTGTGGCCTCGAATAATTATCATCATCAAGACCACAGAGAAGGCATTAAATTCACTGGATGTAGAGTTGAATTTCAGAGCTGCAGAAGATGTAGTACTTTCAGGAACAGTATTTGTGGAGCGAATAAAAGTTATTAAGTGAATAGCTTGTCTCCCAAAGTCTTTTGGTATGCGTATACAAAATCGATATCAGGAATTTTCGCTGGTGCCAAACAACTACCTTGAGAGCCTCCGGGTCCTGATAACTCAAAGAGACCATAAATGATACTTGGACCTTCATGTTCCTGCTTGAATCCCGCAAGTATGTGTTTCTGATTTTCTGACGCAGACTTGTTGCCCCAGAATATGGAACAGAGTATTTACGTTTTCGTTGTACGCCGTAGGATTGAATACGAATAAACATTGATGGGGACTTGAAGTCCATGACTGCATGATCGATGCTCACACATTATCGAAGTCTCGAACAGGATATTCCCAGACTTTCAAGATTCAGCAGAAATCTCCTCCATTCGCTGCATGTCTACAATTAGAAAGAGCAATCTGATAGGAGACAGCATCTACCAGGGGCACACATCTGTATAAACTCCACATCTCACCGTTGTGCTTTATTCAACAGGATCTGTACTGTGAGATTTCGATACGTGTATGTGAACACAACATACTTCTGTGACTTCAATGAGTTTCCTGAAATACCAGGGGAAGAGTAAATATCTTTCTATCGCAAACGAAAATAAGCCCAAATACTCAAAGACTTTGACACCCAGGTTTATTTCATGCTATCAATGCATTATTAGAGATACACAGCCCTTGCAATCTTCAACTAGTGCATTATGTTTGGAAAGCTTGACTGCTTTCCCAAATAATTACTGCAGTTCAATTGAGTACAGGGCAAGCCATGGAGCCCACGATGTTTGGGGCAATGTTGGAGCAAAGATATCTCAAGGTGGTTGTGTGCCTCGTCCTACTTGAACCAAATGGATGGAAGCTCATCCTCGCCGTCCGGGCGTCACTCGTTGAGGGGTTTTCTTCTTTTGCTCTAATTCAATTCAGTAAAAAGAGTGGTGCACATTACTCTTATAAAGGAAGTCTTGGGAGTAAATGCTCCAAGAAATACTGAAGTAATCAGGGAGACTGGGGTGGGAGGGGCAGCTCCATTTCCGAACAATGGGAAAAAGGGTACTTGGGTACTTGGCTCTGGTGTACGGGCATGGACCCATGCACCACCCCCTGGTGGGTTCCAAGGTTGCTAGCAGGGGCCCGCGAGCTGCCATTCAGCCTCATACTTTGGCCAGATGAATTTCGACAACCAAGCTCCAACATCCCAAACGTCTCTTTCCTTAACTCCCCCCTCCCAAGCGAATGCCATCACAGCTCGCAGCTGCTGGATGTTGCTTTTCTTGCCAGTCAAATTTCAATCCAGCATGAGCTTCTAATCGTAGGCACTGGACTTTCTTACCTTGCCGGCAGCTTTTCTCGACAGCAGCGCGCAACGCGCGCGATCCTCCGATTCGAACTTCGCCTTCCTGTCCGCACTTCGGCAACTCTCGACCCGATAGCACACGAAGTCGCCAACACGAGACTACTCCTTCTCGACATCCCTTAGCTCGGCGAGGCCTTACAGACAATCATGGCGTCGGCGCATCAGAATGGCCACCTCAATGGGGTCAACGGTGCCTCGGACGGCGTGTACACGAGCAAGCGATTCGCAGACGTGCCCGCGACGCTCGACATTCCGGTACAAGATCAAGAGGATGAGGCCGTCGAAATCGACCTGACGAACTTGATGGACGATCCCTCCGATCTGTGCGACCTCTTTGAAGCTGAACATGCCGCTCGAACTTATTGGATGGCAGTGGCCCTTGCTTATGCGAAACAGAAGAAGGTCGACTATGCCATTGAGACACTGATTCGCGGGAATGCTCTTCAGACTATCAGCCAGCGTGACAAGCTGAGTTTGATCAGCTGTCTCTGTTGGATGTACCTGTGGAAGAGTCGAGAGGCTCCTCGAGTCGCGCCCGAAGGACAGCTCGCGTCGGAGGCCAAGACAAAAGAATATTACCTACAACAAGCAACGGCGACCCTCAACGAAGCTTCACGAATCAATCCAGCGTTCCCACCACTCTTCCTTGCACGTGGCGTCCTTTACCTACTTCGCGCCTCACTGCAACCACCTTCAAAATCAGGCGGCACGGGTTCTATCGACCCAGAAAAGGCAGAGCTGTTGCGGTCCGCTCTCAAATCCTTCGAGGATGCTATCCGCGTTTCATTCGGCAAGAATATGTTGGCAGTCATGGGCAAAGCCAGGGCCTTGTTCTCTATGGCCAAGTACCCAGAGGCGCTGTCGGCGTACCAGGATGTACTACAAAAGATGCCGGACATGGTTGACCCTGACCCGAGAATTGGCATCGGATGCTGTTTCTGGCAGCTCGGGTTCAAAGACGATGCGAAGACTGCTTGGGAGAGGGCATTGGAGATCAACCCAGACTCCAAAGTCGGAAATATCCTTCTTGGGCTCTTTTACCTCGACAGCAGCGGTCATGTCCCCACAAACAGCCCCGACTTCATTCGGCTTTACAAGAAGGCGATGACGGAATACACACAACGCTCCTTCAAGCTCGACAAGGATTTCCCGCTCACTTGCGCCACCTTTGCTGGGTACTTCTTGTCCAGGAAGAACTATGCAAACGTGGACAGCCTGGCACACAAGGCCATTCAGTACACTGATGTGAACGCCATTGCCAGTGATGGCTGGTATTTGCTCGCGCGCAAGGAACACTACGCGGGTGACGCGGACCGCGCGAGCGACCACTACAAACGTGCCGATGATGCGAGGGGTGGTGATCAGCGTGGATACTTGCCTGCCAAGTTCGGCCAGGCCCAACTTTTGGTCATGAAGAATGATCTGCCTGGAGCAAGATACCACCTCGAGAAGATGAACAAACAGGTCCGGAATCACGAAACCATGACCTTGCTTGGGACGATCTACGCCGAGGAAGTTTTCGCGAACGAAGCTGCCACCGTTAAGGAGAACAAGACGAACGAGGCCAAGCAAGCTGTGGTCTTGCTAGAGGGTGTCAGATCTGCGTGGAAGGATCCTCAGAGGAACGTTGCTCCCGATGCTTCGGTGCTTCTCAACCTCGCTCGACTATACGAGACTGACCACCCGGACAAAGCTCTACAATGCTTGCAACAGGTGGAGCAAATGGAGCTTGACCAGATCCCTGACTCTGCCATCCCCGAGGATATCACGGACGAGATCGCAAAGAAAGCGGCCAAGCGCAGGCTGCTTTCTCCACAACTTTTGAACAACATTGGCTGTTTCTACTCTCAAGCTGAGAAACACGAATTTGGAAGCGAATTGTTCGAGGTTGCTCTGGACTCTTGCATGAGAATCGAGGAGACTGGTGACAACGAGGATATGGATACCGACGCCCTTGTTACCACAATCAGTTTCAACCTCGGCCGGAGCTACGAGTCCAGGGGACTTACCGAGAAGGCCGTGGATGTCTACGAGCGTCTTCTCAAACGCCATGATGACTACACTGATGCCCGGACTCGCTTGGCATATATCAAGCTGCGGAAGAATCCAAACAAGGAAGGACCTGAAGCGGTTTCCAAGCTTTACAATGAGCAGCCGTCTGACGCCGAAGTCAGGGCGCTTTACGGTTGGTACCTCAGCAAGGTCACCTCCAAGAAGAGACCGCAGAATCTGAACGAGGACCATGAGTATCGCACATTCAAGCGGACCCTACAGCAACTTGACAAGCATGACCGGTATGCCTTGGTCTCTATGGGCAATATGCATCTTTCTCATGCAAGGGAGACACGGGTGCATACAGAGGCCGACAAGCAGAGGCGCGAGAAAGAGTATAACAAATCGGTAGAATTCTTCGACAAAGCCCTGCAGCTGGATCCGAACAATGCATACGCCGCGCAAGGTATGGCCATTGCACTGGCGGAAGCAAAGAAGGACTACAGAACCGCCCTGTCGATTCTGCTCCAAGTGCGGGAGACGATCAAGGACGCGAACGTGTACATGAATCTCGGCCACACCTACCACGAGCTGAAGCAATATCCCAAAGCAATCGAGAGTTATGAGATGGCGCTGTCCAAGGAGGGCAAATCCAGGGACACGATGCTCATCTCCTGCCTGGGTCGCACCTGGCTGAGTAGAGGAAAGGCTAGCATATCCGCTGCGCACGGCCAGAAGATCCCACCTGAGATCAATGCCTACTATAAGGCGCTGGAGCTCGCGAAGAAAGTAAGTGTGCTAATTTAGGCTCACCAGGAAGAATTCCAGCTTACCAAATTCAACAGGCCTTGGAAATTGCCCCAGAACAAGTCCATTTCAAGTTCAACGTGGCGTACGTCCAGATCCAGCTGGCCATGACGTTGAGGGACATGGGAGAGACGGACAGGACGTTGCAGCAACTTCAGGAGGCAGCTGAGGGGTTGGAATCTGCAATCACGACGCTAGGCGAAGTCGCCAACCGCCCTGACACTCCTTTCCCGAAGCACGAATTGGAGCAGCGTGCCAACATGGCCCAGAACACGCAAAGGAACCAGCTGCAACGTGCGATTGACCAGCAGAAGCAATACGAGGAGAAGAACAAGGAGAAAGTCCAAGCAGCTCTGGAGCAACGGCAAGCTGAGCAACGGCGCCGTGAGGAAGAGAGGCGCAAGATCGAAGAGGCAGAGCGTGAGAGGAAGGAGAAGATCCGCAAGGAGCGCGAGGAAATCGCAGCACGCGACCGAGAGACTGCCGAGCGCCGTGCGCGAGAGGAGCGTGAGAGGCGAGAGGCCGAGATGACCGAAGACAGCGCGGGCGAGCGGGTGAAGCGAAAGCGCAAGCCAGCAGCACGGTCCAAGGGCGAAGGCGGTGACCGCAAACGCCGGTCGAAGAAGAGGAGAGACGAGGAAGAGGGAGAGGATGAGGGCGAAGGTTACGAATCGGAAGAGGAGCAGCAGCGCGAGAGGCAGCCCAAGAAGAAGAGACGCCTCACCAAGAAGGAGAACAGCAAGTTCAAGTCGGCGGAATTCATCGACGATAGTGACGCAGACTCCCCAGCCCCGTCGCGGAAGGAGGACTCACCGGCGTCGGCGATCTCATCGCCGGAGCCGCAGCCTGACTCTGACGACGAGGGTGGCGCGGGTCGGATGGACGTCGACAGGGCGGCATCTCCTGGTGAGGCGGGAGGCGATGATGACGATGAGGAGGAGGGCGGCGTGCAGCGTCGCAAGCGTGCGAGAAGGGGCCGAGTGCTTGAGAGCGACGACGAGGGTGACGATGAGGATGGAGCGCCGGCGCCGGAGAAGAAATCACCAGAGGCAGACACCGCCATGGCCGATGGATCTGACGATGAGTGAGTGGGAGAGGAACGAGTTGCTACGATGCATGCATAGGATTTATGAGCACGGCATCAATTCAAGGATGACTTGACTATCTATTCTTTGCTGTGACTGTTCTATGATTACGATGTCTAGTGTGCATAGCATAGACGCTCTGACGGGAGCAGGCCAACATCAGAGATGCGATGAACATGTGCTGACGTCTGATTGAACTGGGCATTATGCGATCCTTGCCACGGCCATCTGGATTTCCCCATTCTGCGTACATCGGCACTTTGACATGCTGCTTCACCCGAGAGCCTTCTAGCCCATCGAATGGAGAATGGAGGCTTGGTCGAGAGGAGAAGCAGGTCTGTTGTGCATGTACAATATATCTTGCGGTTTCAAGTCGGAGGGGCGCAATATACACAGTCATGTAGAACGCCTACACAGTCCCATGCAGCAGCAAGCTGCGTTTCCGTGACATGACGCCCGGCAGTGGAGTCGAAGATCACCCGAGCGACAAAGCAGGCATGACCTGCATATCGGAGGGAGATGCAAAGTCTAAATTCTGCAGCCCCAGCCCAGCCAGCCAGGGAAGGGAGCGGCGGGACGCAGTGGGAGCAGTGGGCCACAGCCAATGGGGAGGGGAGCACCAGGGATGGGGAAAGGAGCGCGACCCCGGCTCCCCCATTCCCAGCCCTCAGGTGCTTGGATGCTATTTCTTGACGCGAGAGCCCGCAATTCCAGTCCAGCCCCCGTCCCGTGCTGCCCGTCCGTCCATCCGCCCTTCTTTTCCACGGCAACCAGCAGCAAGCAGCAGGTTCAGCAGCAGCACAAACCTGCGAGCCAGCCCAGCCCAGCCAGCGCTTTTCTGCAGCCCCATGTCCCTATCGCAACGTCAGATCTGGATGTTGGTTGTCTAGTCAAGGCGGGCAGGGGAAAGTAGGCACACGCTGCGGCCGTCGAATAAACACACACACACTCGCTCTTGTTGTGTCCCGACCTTCGCTTTTACTACACGCACTATTAATATCAACGGTCTTTGTTGCACTCGTTAGTACGCAGACAGATTGCATCGATCGAATCAGTCTAGTTCAGTTCTGTTCAGTTCCCATCTCTCTCGCATCTCGCATCTGATCCCTCGCACTCTGCACCACCTGCACCTGCACCCGTCTCTGCACCATCTTCTTGCCGCCTGCCTCGTATTTGCCCCCCTGGCTCGTATCGTGACCACTATTGGTACCCACGACTCCGACTCGAATTGAGACTCCACTATCGCGCTCGCACGACGACAATACAAGGCGGACATCCGACAAGTTGGATCTTTTTGGGCTTCAATCGCTTTGTGAGGCACACTGCCCGGGCGTGTTTTGAGAAAGGCGCTGGCAAAGGAGCATTGAACGTCGAGGGAGTTCGCGCCCTAGGGAAGGATCGATCCGGTTCTGGATTGGACCGTTGCGGCCCCCCTCGCACCAGCTTGGGCTCGACTCCGGCTTCCCTGAAGTCGACTCGGCCCTCAGCCTTACCGAACTTCTCCTCGAGCCCCCGAGCGTCGAGCACGACTACGACGCGATCAGGCGCTGCTTCCGGCCGACTAGGAGCCAGACCGACAAGATGCCTTTCGGCGACTTCACATCCT
The DNA here is from genome assembly GCA_013435955.1 of Diaporthe sp. HANT25. NCBI lineage: Eukaryota > Fungi > Ascomycota > Sordariomycetes > Diaporthales > Diaporthaceae > Diaporthe > Diaporthe sp. HANT25. The sequence goes on along the minus strand of JACBFG010000025.1, from coordinate 1,241,457 downwards.
TCTGCCAGACGGCACCGCTGCCCTTGTGCGCGGCCGTCGGACCCATCACCTCTATACACAGCGGCGTCGGCATCGAGCCAAACTGCTACGCCCGCAATATCGAACTGGCCAACACCATCATCTTCCAGATGGCCACGAGCGCCATACACATCGTCGCACTGGCCATGACCGTCATCATGATCCTCCACGTGCGCGGCAAGTTCACTGCCGTTGGTATGTCTCCCCTGGCTTTGTTAACGCCCCTCGTCGTCGCGGGAAAACTGACCAGATTCGGATCACAGGCCGCAAGGAGATCATCAACTGCTTCTACATCTACATGCTCCTGACGTTCATATCCCTGTGCGTCGATGCCGGAGTCGTCCCCCCAGGCTCGGACCCCTTTCCGTACTTTGTCGCGGTGCAGAACGGCCTCTCGTCCGCCCTTATCACCTGCCTGATGATCAACGGTTTCGTCGGCTTCCAACTATACGAGGACGGTACACCGCTGTCGCTGTGGATGTTGAGACTGTCATGTCTCGTCGCCTTTGCCATTTCCTTCCTGGTGTCCTTGGCAACGTTCAAGAGCTGGGCTGGCCTGGGGCCGACCAACACCGTGGGGCTATTTGTGGTGTTGTACCTGCTGAACGGCGTGCAGCTGCTCGTATATCTGGTCATGCAGATAATATTGGTGACCCAGACGCTGCAGGATCGCTGGCCGCTGGGAGACATCTCATTTGGCGTCTTCTTCTTCGTCCTTGGCCAGGTGATTCTGTACGCCTTCAGCGACAAGATCTGCGACGCCGTGAGTCACTATGTGGATGGCCTGTTCTTTGCCACCATCTGCAACCTGTTGGGAGTGATGATGGTCTACAAGGTATGTCACTGCCCGCCCGCTCACCTCACGCACTGCGTGATGCCGCATGCTAGGACAAATCCACTAATAGCATGGTTTGCAGTACTGGGATTCCATTACCAAGGAAGATCTCGAATTCTCGGTTGGAACTAGGATGAACAACTGGGAGGTGAAGGAACTGCTACCCGAGGAGGAGCGCCGGGGCACAGTCTACCAGGATGACCCATATGCGCAGTCCAGCACATACGATCACGGATACTCACCGTCACCAAACGCGGCTGCACACCGATACTCGTCAAAATACTAGGCCACTACATGCCGTTCGAGCAATGGATGTCGGCATGGACGGATACGTCAGAGGGCGACATAATTGGTGGAAAGGGGAGTGGGTCACACAGTTCGAAGGCCCTGTCTCGTCGACACGACGCTACGACTACCAAGTGGCCCTGTGCTGCGAATATGGAGGGGGATTAATAGGTCACGTTTTCAGCGACTGTTTCCAAAGGGTTAAACGGCGTTCCAAGGTTAACGAGGACGGGATAGCGGTGTGCATGGCGCAGCCGAAGTGGACTGGACTGGCCCGGAGTGGCTTTTGATGTGATGGTCCAAGAGGCTGCCGTTCTAGTAGTAAAAAAACTAATCGTATATAATTCCGAGCCTAAATCGAAATCACGCATCCATGTGCATTACGCTCCCTGGGATTACGTGGCGTGTTTTGGGGGCCCCCCGGCGCCAGATAGGAGCGAGCTTGCGATTGTGGTTGAGTGGGGAGGGGGGTCGATGTATAGGGGTGATTGGACTGAGGGATGGATGAATGGACGGTATTGGCGTCGCGGATCGAAGCTTGGTTTCTGAGCAGGCTCGGATAGGACGGGTGGTGGGCAGACGTGGGTGGAGTGGAAAACGGGCAGAACGTTGATACGATCGAGCGAGCATTGCGAGCCAAGCCATTTCAGAGGGAGACATCAGAGCAGAGGAAGAGAGAGGAAAAGAAGTCTCAGACTACGCATCTCGTCATCCCGTCAGGGGGTCGGACAAGCCGGCCTCCTCCCCTATACGTTATTAGGTTACTATTAGATAGCTGGTATGGCAATTAAAAGTACCTGGCCTACCCAAGAAACGAGAACAGAGAAGAAGGTAATAGATGGATATAGACTACTCTGCGTTTCGCAATCCCGTCCTTGTTCCTTTCAGGCTATACTAGGAGACAGGTCGGAGGTCTCCTGCCTAAGGGCGGGTAGTGCGACTCTATTGTTGCGGATCGCGCCTGGGGTGGAGGTCTAGGTGATTCACTAGTAGATAGGGGAGGGGGCGATTAATGGTCTTTTTTTTCTCTTCTCGTCGCTGTCAATCTCGTCATTGTCCTGGCTGGCAGCATGTGCTGTTGGTGGATTGTGGAAGGAAGGCAGGAAGGATGTGATGGATTGCAGGCTTGGGATTTGTTGGTGATGAGTAGATGCACGTCTATGCTATGTATGGGTATGGATGGGGTGGGATGTTGTCAAAGTGAGAGAACGACATGTTGGCTGACAGGGGGGGGGAGGGGCGTGGCATGGAAGGGAATTTCATCACTGCAGTGCAACCGGGGCAGGCTGTGCAGGCTGTCTGGACTGGTACACAGGCAGGCAGGATCATTGTTTAGCAAAAGTGATAGTTAAGTGCCACTATAGTGAGGTGCACCAAGCAGCAGGTGGGTGATGGTTTTAGGCCCGAGACAAACCCTGGTGCTGTGTACCCATAGTATTCTAGTTTGACCCATCGGGTCACAGAACCCTTTCATCCCAAGGTCTGGCTGCTTCAATTTACGTGTGCGGTTGTGTGGGCGAGAGTGTGGGTGTGTGATGCTGATCAGACGAGAGAGAGGAAAGGGAGCCGGGACTGGATTGTGCTGCACTGCATTGCACTGACTGCACTGCACGGATGAGTTCTTTCTCTCGTCTAATGATGCATCTCATCTGCCCATGGGGAAGATGTGCAAGACCACCGGCCTAGGTATGTTCGTGTGTCTTATCTGTTGCATCTCGTGCACAAAAAAAACGAGAGAGAGAGAGAGAGAGGATTCGTGATGGATGACGATAGTGCAGCAGCTACCTACTGTTTTCTTGCTCATGTCATGGCCGGGGTTTGGGGGAGGGAAGATAGTCCATCCAAAGGAGGCCCCACCCCTGGGACCCAAGTATAGCTACATGGGCCATGTACTTTTTTTTCCCTGGCTCTTTGCACTGTAATAAATGACCAACCCAACCCCGGGCGCCCAAAACTGATGATTTCCTGACTAACTAACCGGGTATCCGTACAGTACAGCACTTTGCCGTTTGTGCTGCTGGTTCGGACCCACCTAGTCCAGCTGCTATCTTGAGAAATCCGTCCATCTGTTGGTCGCAGTATTATTAGCTTCCCTAAGCCCCGAAATTCATCTTTGCCAACGCCCAGTCTCCGGGCCTCCAGCGACCGTCCAGAACCGTCCAGCGCAGCAAAGCGCAGCGAGGTGACATAGGTGACATGTGTGCGTGTGTGTGTGTGCAGTACCAAGGGCGAGGGCGAGGCCGTTTGTGCAAAAAATCAAAATAATACTTAACAAACTAGGTGCCCGTGCATTCTCAACGCTGGCGGCCCTCCTGGTTTGGAGGCTTTTGATCCATTTCCCGTTCCAGCCCGCGAGAGAGAGAGAGATTTATTACAATCTATTACCTATTTGCCTGCCCACCGGCTCTGTAGGTTGTTTGGTAAGGGAACGAGGTAGCCGACGACTGACCCGACTACCTGACTCCTAGAGTTACTTGAGACCAAGTATTCTTGCGCATCCCCAAAATACTTCTACTTCTGCCTATCTCAAACGTCCGTCATTTTTCCCGTACCTTTCTTTTCCTCCCTGGTCATCCTGACATACATTACATACCTTACCTTGCCTCACCTCACCTTACCTTCCTATCTGCCTGCCTATCTACTCATTTACCCACGGACGTCAACTTCCACCACACACCCACCCCATCGCCGACGCCAACGTCACTGGTGTGTGTATATGTGTGTGTGTGCCTGTGCGTTGCGTGCAACTGAGAACGTGCGAGCGTGTGCCTGTTCGTGGTTCCTTTCCCCCTTTTGATACTCGCGCCACGGCCTGCACCGACCGGCGTGCACCCACATCTACAATCCACAACCCGCATCCGCATCTTCCTTCTCCATCTGCATCTGGCGTCGCATCTGCATCTGCATCTGCATCATCCTGGACGCCCTTGCCTGGCCCGCGCTGCTGCTGCACTACCACCACCACCGCAGTCCCCCAACGCCAGCACCGGTCTTTTCTATTTCCACTCCTTGGGAAGCAAAATACTTCTTGGGGGTCCTCCTATCGGCACCGTCAGCTTGAGTCGTGTCTCGCCGTGCCATCGACAATCTCGGTCAGTACTGCACTGCTACTTGCTGCATTACCCAACCCAGCCAGCCCGCTGCGTCAGCGCATGAATATTCGACTATGCTAAGCAAAGCGCATTCACTGCCCTTCCTTTGCAACTCGCTCGCTTTCCTTGCCCGTTGCTGACGCCCGGAGCTTTGCAGACCCGCCCCTGTCCCTCCGTCCGTCCTTCTCGCCGACTACCCTCACGAACGTCTAAACAACCTTTGGATTTTCCATCAAACCCTACTAGGTAAACGCCCCCCCCTCCCCTCCGTCACCCAATCCATCCCTCCACTCAGAAAAAGCCTCCCCCTTCCTTCCCAAGATTTGGTGCCGCCCCGTCTCTACCTAGTATCAACGGCCGAGAGACTATTATTATTACATACATGCTACATGTTACATGCTTTACTTTCTCTGGTTTTTTGCCTGCCTGCCCTGCCCTGCCTGCCCTTCCGCCCCGCCCGACATGTTTTAAAATACGCAATGCTTTTATTTTCTTACCAGAAAACGACCTAGTCTGACACTCACATCAGCTCTTTCATTTCCCCCCGATGAAACCGTATCCGCTCAACTAAGCGACCGACGTATCTCCGTCTCGTACCACCGACCATCCCTCTCATCACCACGGCCACGGCCACGGCGCCCTTTGCTGCCCTTCTTCTTTATTTTACCAAACACCCCACCACAGCTTTGCTGCGCTCCACCCGTCTGTTCGACCGTTTGGGGTATTTACGCCAACTGCGTGCATAACCAGTCACAGACGTTCATCCCATGTTCATCCGTAAGTTTCTGCCCGCACTAGACACCAATACACCTTGAGCCGTTCTTTTTAATTTTTTATTTCTTATTCTCTTGTATGCATTGCTGATGGTCACACAGGAATGAAAATCTGCCACCGGTCTGCAAAGTAGGATCAGACCGCAGCACAGCGAGAGCCAGGAGGATACGGCCGCCTATTGAGGAGTACTCTGCCCCGGTGCTAGCATCAGTCAAGCCTCGCATGTGTAACTTGCGAGCGAGCTGAATGGGATCAGCCATGGCGGACAACGACGTCCAGGACTGGGCCGAGATCGAGGCCAGCTACTGGTCCGACACGATCAAGGCCCGGGCCGAAGAGGACCGGATCATGGTTGGCAAATTCGAGGCCAGGACGGGACCTATGAGGCACCAGCTTGCCCTGCTTTTTGACCAACGGGAGGAGCTGACCAAGCAGCTCCAGGAGATCAAGCGACAGTGTGATGCTGTCGAGGCCGACCTCGACGGCGTGTCTCTTCAGTTCGAGGAGGCAAAACAGATCACCGCGGCCGACCGGGAGCGCAAGGATGAGAGCGCGCGGGCGTGGTTCAACTACAACAAGTCGCGGACGGCGCAGCCCCAGCCTCAGCAAAACGGTGCAGGCCCGCGGCAGAACGGACACGCGAAGGTCAAGGGCAGACGGGATAGCAACAGGGCCAATGGTGACACGCCTGCTCGGGGAAGCTTCACTGCGGTCAACGAGAACGGCAACGGCCACGCCGGCCAGCCTGCTTCGCCGGACAGCTCGCCGCTGTCGGAGCCACGAGATGTGTCCCCGCTGGACAAGGACCTGACCGGCGCCGAGATCTACGACCACGAGGGCAACCGCATCGTCCCCATCAAGCGCATTGCTCGCGAGAACAAGTTCACCCGTCAGATCATGCAGATTCCCATCCAACGCCACATTGTCGTGCGCCCCGGTCGCAAGTTCACGCAAGAGACGATAGATAGCATCTACGAGCCGAGTGACGCCAAGGGGGCGAAGTGGCTGAGCTGTATGATCCAGGCAACCGGCGAGGAGCAAGAGTCACCCTGCACGGCTTGCATCAACCGGGCGGGGACCTGGGTCGGCTGCGTCATCGTTGGCGGCGAGGACTTCCCGCGATGCGCCAACTGCGAGTGGAACCGGCAGGGATGCACAGGCTCGTCATATCACCAGATACGTGCACGGGACGAAGGCTTTCAAACGACCAGGAAAGACCACGACTCACCATCTCTTGGGGAGAACTCCGTTCTGCCTTCCCGCGAGGGGAGCTCTTTTGGCGGATTTACGCCAGTTAATAGTGGTCTGTACAAGGCCCCCATCGCAGACCCCCTTGATGGCCCTTCGAGTGTGCCGTCCAAGCGCAAGTCGCTCCCGAGCAAGAAGGGCGGCAGAAAGTCACTCCCCAACATGGCAATCAGAGGCAAGGAGGACACCGAGCAGATGGAGGACTCGATCTTGGGCAACGCGGATGGAGATGAGGCCCAGTCTGTGGAGCCCGCCGACCCAGGCCCTGAGATTTCTAAGGAGACTCTTCTCCTGCGGGACAACGGCGTCGAGTTCACAGAACCTGAGATCATGCGCGGCGTGCCACTGGAGCGCATCACCCCAGATCACCCCTACTGGGACCCTAAGTGGGAGGTACTGGATCAGGTCACCCAGCAGAAGCTGGATAGCTGGAAGCGGAAGCTCGAGGAATGCCTGGCTCTTAACAAGAACCGCTTCCTGGCTGGTAGGCAAGTCAACCGTGGTAACACTATCATGACCTTCCTTCAGAAGACCGACTTCCACCCCTATCAGCTCGTTGGCAAGAGGTGGATCACCAAGGGCCTTGTCAGCTATGATACCATCTTCCGCCTGGCCCAGGTGATCGAAGAGCTTCCTAAGCTTGGAGTTGACGTGACGCCCGTCGCATGGGTCCGCCAGCGTATGCATGAGCTCTACATGGAGCAGGGAGAGGACTTCAGCCTGGCCAAGACGGTTCATGAGCTCTACCACGACCCGAAGCTGAGAGCCCTCCGTACCAAGGCGGGTGTCGGCAACATCGGACGACCTTCGGGAGTGAAGAAGGGCATGACCACCAAGGACGCGAAGGCAAAGGCAAAGGATAAGGATCCTGCGAATGGAACACCGTCTAGGAAGCGGAGGCGTCAATCCAGCGGAAGCCTGAAGCCGGACGTCAAGCAAGAGGATCAAACCAGCCCTATAGGCCTCGTTATGTCACCACGCAGCACCAAGAAGCCGCGGTCCGACAGCAGACCCAACTCATCAGGCAAGCAAGAGGTCGAGGCAGGCGCTGCCGTGGTCTCTCCGTCCCTCACACACTACCCCCAGAGGGCATATGGTGGAGGTGTTGACCAGGACGAGTTCGAACACGATGGCTATACCTCGACAGACTCGTATAGTGGCGACCACATCATGTCAATTGACTTCCGTGTCATGCAACTCAAGACAGCGCAGCACACTACGAACATGAGCCACACGCAGTACTGGCACTGGGTCAGTGACAAGACCACCCCACACTTTGAGCACCAGGTCCTGCGGACGGTGGAGCCATCGGCATCGTGGGGAGTGTACAAGGAGCCGCTGGACTTCCACCTGCGGATGCACGAGCTCGAGATGGTTGAATACTGCCTCGAGCCTGGCCGCGACTGTACGAAGATTGTTGTGCACACGAGGCCCGTGGCCAAGGTGGAGCACCGCGGCATCGTAATGGCATACTTCAAGAGACAGAGGACCCTGAAGCGGTTCCTGAGTTTCATGGACAAGAAGGGCATCCCGCTGGTGAAGCGGCCTGCGTAAGTATTCTCCTTAGTGATCTGACTACCTCTGTTTTGGAATGACATGGAGCTGACTTGTTGTTACGGCAGTGAGTACATTGAGACGCAATGGACAGGCATCAATTCGGCTGTCCTCCCTCGCAGTGAGGATGACGAGTAAACAATCACCAAGAGCTCATCGGACTCTTTAATCCGGCGACTCCTTTCGCACAAATTTAGACCAACACCCTTGAGTTGATTCAAGTGATGCTGGAGTCTCCATGGGGAGAACTCACCCACGCGGCATGGGGTTTTGACTTTCTAAAAGCCTTCCAGTTTCAGAGAAAAAAGCTCCACTTGATTCAATCTAGACCTTTCCATTAGGCCTAACACAAGGGTTCCGCGAGCTGGCCAGCTCGCGTACACATTTTCAAAAAGTGTTTTAATACCTTCTGCCTGAGAGAGGCGGTTCACACATCATCCTCGGATATTTTCTTTTCAGAAGGGCCGCACTTTGGCGGCCCTTCAAGCTCGTCATACTGAGTCCCCTCCTCCAATCACCATACCCCAGAGGGAAGGAGGGACAAAATTAAAAATCACTGGCACGCAGGCGGTGTTACGGAATGGAAGTTCATATTACAGACCGGAGGCAAAGGCATTTCTCGCGAGGGACAGGAGTTTGGTGGTGGCGGCGGCACTTCTCGGTTCTGTGCCCTTTGGTTTTTCGATTCACCTGCTTTCTCTCCCCTGACCGCCATCATCTCAGTTCAAGGGCGCACTAGGGGTTTTGCACACATGTGTGTGACAATGGACTTGCATTTTCTGGCTCTGCGTTTGGCTTCGTTTCTGCCTTGGGGTTCTTCCGCACTGGTTAATGGTTGCGCACATCCTGGGGTTTCAGGTTCAGGTTTAGGTTCAGGCTCATACTGGCTCGAGTAGGTCCTCATAGATCCGTTAATACTGCATGAATGAAGACAAAAGGAAAGAAAGCTTTTATTATTATATTAATAATATCTTGGGTGTCTACTTGGTGCAGAGAGTGCTTTGTACGGCTTTCAGAGGCCAGGAATCAGGTCAACTGCATCTGAATCTTGAAATCACAGCTTTGAAATTTTGTAGACATACTGGATCTGGATCTGGATCGTGAATAATTGTCACGAGCCCTCCTGCAGGTTGTCAGTCCGTTGGCTGTTTCCTCGGAGGAGGGCGGCGGACACACACAGACCAGGGTCCGGCCCTCAGAGTTGGGCCAAGCAAGCAACCCAGTTCCGCCCGGGCCCCACTCAAAAATTCCCAGCGGCAGGTTCCGCCCCTAGCTCATTCGCCCTGTGGGCGGGCTTTTGCGACGGACGAACATTCTACAGTTGCTTCACCTGCTTGCCTTCCTACGCCTGCCTCTCTTGCCTTGTCGATGTCGCCGCATCGCAAACCGCCACAATGCTGTATGAGATGATTGGAATAGTGAGTGACACCGTCCCATGATGTCTGGAGAAATGTTGTACTTGTGGACAATCCGCTGACAGTTATGCGCTGCTGCAGGTACGACCCGGCAACCTCGCCGAGGTCAAAGAGTATGCGCTCCCTGCCCCCGATCCACCCCCAAGACCCAGATTCCAACCGAGACGACCGAAACGAAACGAACGTCACCGATGCAAAGACTGAAGCGACCGACTGACTAACACACGCGCGCAACCAAAACAGGATCGTCCTCGCCGCGGGCCAGCTGGTGCTCCGCAACGGCGGCGTGGTGCGGTCGGTGGACAACTGGGGCGTGTTCGCGCTCCCGCGGGCGGTGACGAAGCACCAGATGCTGCACCACAACGGGCACTACTTTGCCATGCGGTTCGACGCGTCGACCGAGGCGCAGGGGATCGTCCGCAAGACCATCAGCCTCGACCCGCGCGTCATCCGCTCCACCAGCGTCAAGCTCGGCGACGGCAAGCTCGAGTCGCTCAGCCGGTTCGGCCAGATCAGCTGGGCCAACTCTGGGCAGTAGTTTGGGTGATGTCGAGAGGGAAAGAAATACTTTTGGGCTTGAGGCTGGGATCCCCGCTGTTCGGGGCGGCATCCGAGGGACTGGTACAATCGATTCTCGTGTCGGAGTGTTGGCTGAGAGATATCACGACGCCATTGGGGTACGAGACGACAGCACGCAGAAATCACATACGGAATAGACGGCGGCTAAAAGGACACAGACAGGTAGATAACTCTGTCTGGCCGGTGTACGATGTTGAGTGTTACGAAGGCTTTGTTTGATTGCATTACGCATGGACAGGTTGCAGACGCGGCACTGCCGTACAGCTGCAAGGAGTAAATACTCGGGAAGATATCAGAATCAAGGAAGCGTCACTCTACGGACTATCTATTACAGGTTGAGCTATTGTGGTGATATGAGAATCAGGTGTTAGCTAACCGTTGAGACTTGACAAATGCTACCATTCTTGATATTCAAAGGGGCTCTAATGTACCTTCATCCTGTCCTTGCTTTTAATGCTTTAGCTGTCGAGCAGTTTCTGATCGGATTGGGATATTAGTCCATGAAACCTGGTTCTCGCACCCCTACCTGCTCACAGTTGCGCGGTGTCTTTGGTACGGTGATCACCTTGAGACATTGAAATATTGCGTTTGGACCTCAACATGAATACTAGATTTATTTCGTGGGTGGTGATTTGGCGAGTAGTGTTCAAATATGCCTATGAAATTTGTCGACTGTATAGGTGAGTATGAGCGACATGATATCGCTATGCGGATGGGCAACCGTGCCGGATCCAGAACCCCCACCTGGGATACCCCACCAGGACTCGACGGTCCGCTCCCATCGGCCTTGTCGTCACTTCCCATTGCGTGCGTGCCCCAAGACCTTTTTAATAAGTCCGATAGACTCAACTCCTTCTCCAGGCTCCGGCCCCCGTCACCGTCTGCCTCCCTTGTTCACCCACACACTGCCCCTCCGGCGACCCGGGCAGCATCTGTGCACGACGACAAGAACACTCGGCCTGTGCCCCCATCCCGCCGGCCATAAGCGAGCGACTCTGTCCTCCCTTCCCTCCGACCACTCTGATCGCCGCCCTCGTCATATCGACGCGGGAGACCGCTCCGAAACATTCGGCCCGACCCCTGGCACACGACGACCACTTTACGACCAGTCGACCACCCCTCTGGTTCTCCGAGATGCCTCCTCTCAGCAGCGCTCAGAAGGCGCTCGTTGCGCAGTTTGTTGCAGCTACGGGGGCCAATGAGAAGACTGCACAGCGAGTACGTTAACGTTGCCTTCGTTACCATGTCATGTCATGCGTGCCCTGTGCCTATCCAGTCCTGTTCCATCCTGTCTCCTTGTTATACTACCCTGAGAGAAGAACCCTTGTGTTCCAGAAATGCTCCTTCTCAACTCTCTTCACCTCACCTTGACTTGTACATCCGACTATTGGCGCCAGGCAGTAATCCCGTTCCTGAGCGCGGGACTATCTACGCACCGTCGTCCACTACTCTACCTCGTTTCCCGTGGACTCAAAAGCTGATTTCTTGGTTCGAACAGTTCCTGAAGAATGCCAACTACAGGCTGGACCTCGCCGCCGATACGTAAGTCATAGGTTGATTTGCCTCGACAACACTGTTTCTATAGTTCTACTGCCCTGCCCGCTGGGTGAGACTGTTGCCTGCCTGCCTGCCCTGTTGTCCTCGACCCTTTGCCTCGGAGGCCGTACCGACTCGATCTAAACCCTCGCTCGAAGTTTGCCCAGGCGACTACTGTTTGGACAAAGGTCAGCAGGGCGTACTATATGTGGAGCAAACCATAAATAAGGAAGCCTGGAGTGCGAGCCCAAGGGGCTGGCGCTAGTGCCACTTTGTGTGTTCGTCTGCTGCTGTTCCTGCTGGAGCTGGGTACTTCGTTTCCCTGAGACTGAGACCACACTTCGGGGGCTGCGAACAAAAGACCCTTGAGCAAGGAAGAACCATATATTGTGTGCATTTGAGTTGTGGCCTGTGTCAACATGTTCAGGAAGCTTCTGAAGAAGATCACGCACCGGGAGCCCAAGCTGAGTGGGAGTGACCACCCAAAACCCTCGCCTCCAACCCCGGTGCCCACGATACCTGCCACAGCACCTCAACCCCAGGAGCACCTACCTCCCCCGGCAACCATGCCCAAAAGAAGGCAGGCTGCGCAAGGCGCCAGAGACACTGCACGGTATGCCACTGGACTCGTCAGACAACATCTGACGCCATCACCAACTCCCCAATCGCACTTCGCATCATCATCCACCATTGTGCCCGCTACAAGACAGCAATAATGGAGAACATGGAGGACATGCGCTTGAACCTGTTTGAATTCTCCTTTTGTTCTCGCGATCTTTTGCGAACGGTCTGCTAACGTAGGGGTGTTGACAGGTACCTGAGTAGTGGTGGCGGAGGCGCAGATAGTGGACGTGTCGCAGCCATTGAGAAGGCATACGATGACCTCGTCACCCCAGCGCGAGGCGACACCAAGGAGTCCCTCTCCGCTGAGACAACCCAAGAGTACCTCGAGGCCCTCGGCGTCAACATGGAGAACGCCGAGCAGTTCGTCGTGATGGAGCTCGTCCAGTCGCCCAGCATTGGTGAGATCACCCGCAACGGTTTCGTCAACGGATGGTCTGCTACCGACCTTACCACCTTTGGCAAGACCGCCCAGAAGAACCACGTCCGTCGCCTCATCAACCAGCTCTCTACCGACCCCGCCCTCTTCAAGAAGGTCTACCGCCACTCCTTCATCGCGGGCAAGGAGGCCAGCCAAAAGTCCATCCCGCTCGAGCACGCCCTCGTCTACTGGCAGCTGCTCTTTGCGCCCCCTGGCCGCCCTTGGAAGTCTGCCAACCGCGACTGGGCCAAGTTGTGGGAGGAGTTCCTGACCGAGAAGTGGACGCGTTCTGTCAACAAGGATATGTGGAACATGACGCTCGAGTTTGCCAATAAAACAATCGACGACGAGGCTCTGAGCTTCTATAGCGAGGAGGACTCTTGGCCTGCCGTCGTCGATGAGTTTGTTGCCTGGCACCGCAAGCGGGAGCAGTCCGAGGCCATGGACGTTAACTAATCCAGCGGCCCTGACAAGCTCTCAACAGACTCATGCCCGAGGTGAGATAGAGGGAATTCTCAGTTCGGCAGTCATCATGAACGGCATGGCATTGGCTCTACACCTGAACAGGGTGTCCCACTCTGGACAAAAGTGTCTGCAAGAATTGCTCTTAGATTAGGCATTGAGTGAGCATACTTTAAGTGAAGACATGTGAAGCACGCACCACTCGGCGGCGGAAAGGGGGAAAACAAAGACTTCAACTCATTGAGCGACGGCGTAATACGGATCACGGCTGCGAGTGGGCTCGGTCGAAATCCAGAAAGACAGAGCCGCATCGCAGATTGTGCTTTATCGAGAGACAATTTTGAGGGAGGCATGCTTCGCAGAGGCCCAGGTTGCGGGGAGAGTGACTGGACTGGCTGGTGAAAGTGGACGGACGGACGGACATCGAGGTCACGGGTCTGTGTACTGCTTGCTAGACTACTCCTGCTTCTCGCCTCCCGGAAGAATATCACGGGCCTGGCATGCGAATACCACAGGGAATACCAATTATTACGTTCCGTCCAAGTGTGCCACGCTCTCTGCCCCTCGCGCGAGAACATTCCGGTGACGCTGCACACTCGATAGATGGTGGGAATCAAGGTCAAAGGTATCGGTGGACGCCATCAGTCACGCGATGAAACGTGTTCCAGAAGCAACACAATGAATGGGTATCGCTATGGAATCGACACTCTCTGCTAAGTTATACGCTTAAGCGGCAACAAAGTATACAGTGGTACATTTCAGGACACATCCTTCCGCCCCGTCCCCTTCCCATTCCGTCCCTCTCCCCATCTCAACCCCCACCCTTCCATGCAATGGAGTTCGTGCACACGTTCGATATGTTCTTTGTCTCCTGTTCTCATTCTCGTGATCGCTTCAGCTTCACCCACTCACTCCCCTGTCGTTGCCGACGTTATATACCCTCTGAAGCATCAAATGTACGCTTCCAACATTGACCAAGCCCACCTGCTGCCCCATCTCCCATTTCATTGATCCAGCGGATTGGATAATTGACGAACACGCAACCATCCAACATCTAATCCCCCAGGGGCATGCCCTCAAGCTCGTCGAGGAGCCGGCGCCAGTTATCCGCCAGCATCTCCGCGTACTTGACGCGCTCCTGGGCCCAGTCCTGGTTCCACCGCGAGACGTGGTACTGAGTGGACTGGAAGGTGATGAGCTCGTCGCGGATGCACTCCTTGACGAAGACGGAGCGGTTGTGCTGGTTGACGATGGACTCCTTGTCCTGTTGAGATTGATGCGGGTTAGCATGCGTCCTGACTAAAAACCAAAGACAATCCGGGTACAGGCATATTGGAGCTTACCTTGATGATGGCCTCCACGACCCTCTCGATCTCGCCCGGCTTGATCAGGCCGTCCGGCTTGGCCCTCAGGTTCGCCAGCTTCGTCTCGTTGTTGTCGATGCGCCTCTCCAGAGCAGGGATGTTGTCCCTGTCGAGTCGCTCCCGCCGGTCAAACAGGTCCCGCACGCTCACGAGCGCGTCCCGCTGCCTCTTGAGGTCCTCCAGCACGCCCTCGTCCCACGCACGCGCCTCGTCCTCCATGAGGGTCTGCGACGTACGCAGGTGCTTGCTCATGGCGACCAGGCCGTCGTTGACCAGCGGCACCTCGTTCGTGTCGGTGGCGTACGTGTCGGCGGTGGCCTCTGTCAGAGACATCAGCGAGAGGGCCATCCTGGCGTGGTCGGCCGCGACGCCCTCGCTGCGCTTGACGAGCCGGTCCATAACGCTGCAGACGCCAATGTACAGCTCGGCGCTCCGCCGCACGCCAGAGCGCGTGCGCAGGAAGAGGTCCTCGAGCTCGGCTGGGAGCGAGTCCTCCAGCCCCGGCGGGAGAGCACGGCCGGCGAACTCGTCCTGCACCGAGATGGTGGCTTGCTTCCGCCAGACGGCGAGCTCGGTGGGCACAGTCAGGAACATGATGACCAGCTGCTCTTGACTCAGGATGGGGTGCCTGGACACTGCGTTCAGGAACCGGGCAAGGCCTCGGCGTCGTTTCTCGATAAAGGCGCCATCATTGGACAGGTGGTTTCCATTGACTGTGAGGGGTTAGCTTCGAGTGCCTCAACGCATTGTGCCCCGGGTCAGGGAAGACTCGACTTACCAGCAACTCTCTTTGGAGGCAGGAGCGGCAAGACCCTGAAAGGATATCTCTTGTGCAAGCAGTCCAATAACCAGACAAAATCACTGTATCTCCGGATGACTTTGCTTCCCCTCCTGGAGCTCGACACTTCATAGTTGTGGTGTTGGAACATGAACATGCCCTCCTTCTCGGGCAGCAGGTTTACAACAATATGCTCTTCGACGCCGCTGCCGGTCCTGCCGCTACCTATCGTCCTATTCGAGATAGGGCCGGGTCGCTGGTCGCCATGCTCCCTACCCACGCTGATACCCGCTGGCCCTCCAAAAGGACTCGTCACCGGGTTTGACGCCGCAGGATGGCCCACTGGGGTGCCGCCGAAGAAATCACCGGTGCCCCAGCCGGCTCCCGGAGAGGTAGCCGAAGGGAATGTTTCCGCACGCGTCGGAACCGGGTCAGGCTCTCCTACGGACTCTATTGAAGCTGTGGTGAAGGTCGAGGTTGTGCGTGCAGGCGGTCCGGTGGGCTCTGGGGTGCCATTGCTATCGCCGTGGCCGTTCAAGGGTGGGTTCGGTGCAGCATGCTCTTCAGGGACATGGGTCTGAGGAGTCACGGGCTCTGTTGCGTGTTTATGGTGTTTGTGAACATCGGGTGTGTTCCAGGGATCATCTGAGTATTCCATCGACGGCTGTGTGGGTGCGGTATCCTTGGCTGGTGGAGTTATCGGCCGCTGTGGAGGTTTCGCGGAGAGTTCACTGGTACGAGCAAAGATCTGTCCTGCGGCAGGTGTTCCTAGGATGCCTGGGAGGTTTGGGACTGGGAGGTCTAGCACGAGGAGATAGGACTGTTAGCGGCAATGACGATGGAAAGAAACGCAAGCGGGCTATAAACATTCAAGCACGTAAGATGCGTGTCGTCAGGTAGGGTAAAGCAGGGCACACAGCAGGGGCCCTTGGGGCGCCCCACAGGAGCTCTGAGACTTTCGAGATGGGTATTGGGGGCGGGCGGGCCAATTGACAACACAGCCGGCCGAACAGCGCATCCACCTGCAGGACATGGTGCCAATGGCGGTCACAGATAAGAGATAAACGCACTGTGATGGATGCTTGCGGACCGCGGTACAGGCGCTTGCGTGGACGGAGGTGGGCAAAGTGTGGGTTGATGGATTGGCAGACGGAGCAGGACGGAGCAGGGACAAGACAAGACAAGACAAGACAAGACAGAGAAGCCTGGAGGACACTCACTTCTTCGGCGTTCGTCAATACCATCCAGGCTGATGGTCTCATGCTCCTGGCCGAGCCCAATGAGGCCCAGGAGCACGTTGAACTCGTTCCTCCCAAGAGCAACCTCCCCGCCGCCCGGCGCAATTATACCCATTATTCTGGCTTGATCGTCTGCGCCGATCTTGGCGGCGGCGAGGACGCGCATGACGCCCCCGGACGCGACCTTGCCCCCGCTGCCATTCTCCCGCACGACGCTGTCGAAGGTCTCGATGTAGCTATCCGGCACGTCGGACGCGGGCAGGAGGTTGCGCAGGATGTCGGCCCTCGAGTGCTGCTTGCGCGGCGTGGGCATGTCCCATGGCGACGCCGTCCCGCTGCCGGCCACGTCGTCGTCCTGGAAGAGCGAGTTCGAGTTGGAGTCCTCCTCGTCGAACAGCGACTGGCGAGAGCGGGCGAACGACGAGGTCATCGAGGGACTCTCGTCCGCCTCGGGCTCTCCGAATAGGGACATCGCTTCTTGTTCAGCGCGGGTTGTACGTGGCTGGAGTCGGAGACAAGTTTCAGGGCGACGCTGCACAATGCAGACTCGAGTCCTGGTCAGAGGAGGAGCACGAGTAGGATCAACCGCACGCGACGTAATCGATCCGTGCCGGTAAGTTGCGCCGAGGATGTTGGGCACGGATGGCAGACACTCGGAGGACCTGCGAAAGGAGGAAACCGCTGCGACGACACAAAACAAAATGTAGCGAGAGGCACTTCACCACGAATGATCGTGATAGACGTTACTGGCTTAGGGACGTGAATTAGATAACTCCTCGAGGTGCACAGTACGAGACGTCGGCATCGAAGCTCCAACCTGGAACATGCGCATGGGAAGCTCCAGGATGCGATTTCCCCACCCAATGGGAGGCACAGCGCTAAGCGACTTGCCCGTCTCAGCGACAGGCGGTCCTTGCCCAACCTGCGAGGACGCATTTGGGGTTTCCTACTTTACATGTTTGCTCATCCTTGGAGATGTTGCTCTGCAGTGTCACGTCTAGGTGTAATTCTTTTTGCGATGGGCTCGATATACACACCATAGTGCGCCTGCTCATCAGCAAGTTTGAGATCTATTTTCTTATCAATGAAGCCGAGATGTATCTACCCAAGACTGAATAGGTTGGGCAGGAATATTCGGGCAGCTATGTCCAACATTCCGCTTCCAGCTCCATGTACGGGCAAGGGAGCCCGGTTTTCATCAATTGTTTGACCACTCTTTATCACACTCCTATGACAAGCCACGGCAGTGAAATGAGAACCGGTACACAGTAAATGCAGTAATTCCTTGAATCGAGGGTGGTCGAGAAGCTCTCCTTTGAACTCACGCAGCCCAAGCAACAGCCGTTCTGCCCTTGATCTTGAATTTGTCCTGTACTGTATAGTGGATCCTGACGCTGAAGCATACACTTACACCTCGGGCTTTTACCACACGCATGCCCAGACAAATACACCCATCCTCAGACCGCCGCCGCTCTTGATCAGAACAGCCTCGCGTCGCCCTGCTCCTCCTTCTTCGCCTTAGCAGCCTTCTTGCTGACCTGCTCGCCCGGCACCTTGAAGTACAACGACGGACTCTCGCCCGGCTTCAGGCGGTGGCTCAGGTAGCCCCTGTGCGCCGGGTCGCGGTAGTACTCGATGTCCCACCGGCTCGTCGGGTCCGGCAGCCTGTACGTGAACGGGCCCGCCCTCGCCCTCTCCAGCACCCCGCGCACGTGGTGCTCGCCCACGGGCAGCGGCTCCGCCGTGTTGACGCTCTGGCCCTTGAGCAGCCGCCGAATCGAGTCCTTGGTGTAGTACCGCGTGACGATCTTGCCGCCCGCGCGCTCCACGGCCTCGATCGCCGCCGAGGACGCGCGCGACACCACGATCTCGAGGGGGACCCGGAGCTCCGTCGACCCCCGCGCCAGGAGCTTCACGCCGTCCTTTGCGCGCCCCAGCAGGCCCGACTGGATGATCTCCTTGGGCGTGATGGGCTTCGTCGGGTCGATGCGGCCTGCGTCGACCCAGGCTTGCAGGCGGTCGAGGTTTACTTCGGACATGACTTCTTTGCGGCTGTAGTGTCAAGGTAGTGGTTAGCATTTCCGGTTGTGCACTTTACTGTAGGTCTCCGTGATTAGGATGTGTATAGAACATACTGGTTCACAAAGCCCCTCGAACCGTGCTTGAAGATCAAGGGCGTCTGCCCACCCTGGAACCAAGGCTTCACGTGGCCATGCTGGCCCTGACCCTTATGACCGCGACCGGAGGTCTTACCGTAGCCGGAGGATGGACCACGACCTTTGCGGATGCGCTTGTTGTAGGCACCCTTGTTGTCGCGGAGGTTGGCGAGGATGGATGCGCTCCGTGTTTGCGACCTCGCTGGTTGTGAGGGCGCCTGCTGTATGGAGAGGGCGGCGAACAGTGATGCCAGGGGGGCACTCGCGGTCCCTGAGACGCCCCGTTGCTCAATTGAGGTCCGGCAGCATCTTGCGAACTGTGAGACTGGTATTCTGGGAGGCATTGTGGGCGTCTCTGCGGGGAGGAAACGGGGCGATATTGCGATCGCGTTCCGGAAGCTC
>JACBFG010000025.1:1103111-1222652 GCA_013435955.1 Diaporthe sp. HANT25 | reverse complement strand
CCCCCCCCCCCCCCAAAAGAGCTCACACAAGACAGAAGACGGCCAGTGGTAGAACACAGTCACTCGCGCACCAGAAGCTCATTGTCGAAGCAATGGAATAGACCTAGGGCTTGATTGAGGCTCCTTTGATTTCTGCTCGGAATTCACTTCGAATCGTGCAAAAAGAGGGACTTGATTTCGTAAATTTCAGGTCATCAATTCCAGCCGTCTAAACTCGCTATTTCTACTGACGCGAGTCTGCTGCCTATCCCTTTTTTCCACTCATTCATACAAGCAGGACCGGTACCATGCAATTAAGGCCGAATAAAATAAGTCACCCAGAGCAGAACACATCGACCTCCTAACCACGGACTCCCAGGGCGCCACCTGTGAAGCCCTGTGATTGCCTTGGGCCACCGTCCGTTCTTGCTCCACCACGGCCCCTTCCTCCGCCACCACGTCCACCGCGGCCCCCGCGGCCGCCGTGTCGCGTTGTCCTCTCGAAGGCGTTGGCTGTGCCCTGTGTGCGGTGCTCCAGTGTCCTCTCGTTCGACTCCATGAGCGCACTGGCCTTGTCGGACAGGGCCAGGGCCAGGCTTTGCAGCCTGCTGAGCTCGACGCCCTTGCGGAAGATGACCGTCTTGGTGACTTGGTCGAGAGCCGCGGCAAGCTCCTCGTGGCTGATCATCTTGCTCACGATAGCAGCCGTCTTGGTCGCATCCAGCTCAAACATGTTGCTGAGGGTCTCGACGGCCAGCGTGTCGTAGAAAGGTGCGTACGTGAACAGATATGTCCGCAGGCCCTCCTCTTGGATCTGCTTGGCAAGCATCTCCTTGATGCTCTCAGTGTCTGGCATCAGCTCCCAGATCTTAATGGCGTGAATGAACTCAGTCGCCTTCTTCCACTCGCCGGCAGCCAGAGCCTTAGAGGCCTGCATGACGTGGTCCCTGGTGTTCTCAGGAGGTCCGGTGAAGATTTGTCGCTCGTGGTACTCCAACATGCGGCGGTAGGTCTTGCTGATAACTCGCTTCTTGACATCGGGCGAAGAGCCAATCTGGGCCAAAAGCGGAATCTCCAGGAGCATGCTGCAGGTGAGGTACACGCACTCGAGGAGCTCGAGGTTGATGTGCAGGTGGAAAGGCAGCTGTCGCTGTCTCTCTAGTCGCTCTTGCTCTGGTGTGACTTGGCTATAGCGCTGGATCATAACACCTTGGGCCAAGAGCTCCTTTTGCCGCCCACTTCCGCAGATCTCTTGGAGCGTGTTTTGGGCATCGTAAACGAGTCCCTTGCGGAACGCGCAAAGTCCCACTTGAACAAGCGTGCGGTTGAACAAGATCTGTGTCGAAACGTTGAAGCTGCTAATGGTCTCTTGCAAGTGGGACATGAGCATCATGTCGCGAGCCTTGTAGTAATCATCGTGGAGTGCGAGGAAGTAGATCTGGCAAAGCATGGCACGTGCTCGGTGGATGCCATCGCTGTTGGCGAAGAGATAGGTGCTGAGGATGTTGACGAGATCCAGGGCCTCGACGGTCTTGGCCCGTGGTGTGATTGCTGAATCGACTTCCGCACCAACGGACTTCCACGAGTTCTCCTCGAGGGTCTTGACGACCTGTGCGGGCTTGAAGTAGACATGCTCGAGACGACGGCTGACGATTCGGTTGATGTTATCCTGCTCGATCGCCAGAGCCTCGTCCTTTTGCAGCTGCTCATAGTACAGAAGGGCTCGGAAGATGAGGTTGTACAGAGCGGCCGCATCCGTCAGGCGCTCGATATACTCTGACGTGTGAGGGTCGATGTTCTGCAGAGACCGTGTCATCTCGTCGTCGAGGCGCTCGACGTAGGACACGATACTGCCGGGAACCTTGATATACTTCTGGTCCTTCTCCAGGGTTGGCGGCTTCTCATCATCCTCCCATTCCTCTGCGTTCTCAATCACGACGTAGTCGCGGTTCTCGTTCAGGGTGGTCAGCAGCTGGCCAATCTCCTTCTCAGCCGCCTTCCAGTGGTCCAGCGGCATAGACGTAGTTGCACCAGAGCCGAGATCGAAACGGGTAGAGATGAGTGTGAGGAGGACGCGGATTCGTTGGTAGGGGGTGTTGGCAATCTCGTTGAGCTTCTCCATAATCTTGATTTGCTCCTGCTTGTCGGTGTTCTTCTTGCCACGAGACTCCATAATCGTGCGCAAGTGCTTAAGGATGCTCTCAGGTGTGAACAGGAGGGTCTTGCCTCCTTTGCCAACCGTCGCGAAACCCTCATCGTCGACGTCGTCGGTGGATGCGGTGAAAGCGTCAGCGAGTCGGACCTTCTTGGGCTTGGGTGCCGGCTCCTCCTCCTCGGACTCCCACAGGTATCCATCCTTGTCCTCCTTATACTCCTCGATCTGGCTCTGGTACTCCTTGTTTGTCTTCTTGATCTTTTGCTTGACAGCGTTGAGACCTTGGGCGTTCTGCTTGCTCATCTTCTTGGGGGTAACCTTCTGCTTGGCGATGGACTCGTTCATGTAGTCCTCGAGCTCGGCAATACATTTCACATAAGGCTTAGGGGCCTTGCCGGCCACCTTGAGCTTCTCAGCCTGGCGGTTGAGCTTGTCGAACTCTGTAGCCAGTTAGCATCGCTACACGGGCAGAAAAGACGCGTGCGGACGATCCGAGCGAGCCAGGACGTACCATTGGAGATGATGTTCCAGTCATTGATCTTTTGGGCGTTTGTAATGGCGGTGATGGTGGCTTCGAGCTCGTCGTGTCGCTTGTCCTTGGCGGACTTGACCTTGGTCGTCTGCTCTGTGTCGCTCTCTTCGCTTTCGGACCAGCCCTCCAAGAAACGAGAAGCACCTTTGGCTTTGCCTGCATCGCTGTCGCTGGACTCGGCATCGGATCCTTCTTCATCCTCGTCCTCGTCCTCCTCTTCAGACTCCTCCTGCTCCTCCTGCTGTTCCTCCTCCTCGGATTCGTAGAGGTCCTCCTCGTCGGAGCTGCTCTCCGAGGAGCTGTCGTTACCACCGCGGAAAAAGCGAGACATGGTGTCTTTATTGCTGACTGGTTTGATCGATGGTCCGTTCGGGGGAGGTATCGACCAGGTTGATGGGGTGCAGCCGAGTCGCTTCGCGGGTTGTCAGTAATTACTGATGGAGGGGTCCCTGAATGGTGAGAGAGATGAATTTTCCAGGCAGTCCTTTGAAGAAGTGGGGGAAAAAAGACGGGCCGGCAGATTGCTGAGTGTCGGCCGAGGCCAGCTGTCAACGCGTTTGGCCACCAATATGTGAGTCACTCGGGTCTGTTGCCTAGAAGATGATCTATTTGGGTAATTTGGTCATTTAGTATGCCAGCGGATCAAATATTTGACCAGCACTGGGGAAAGGTGCTGACGGGGCGCGGGTATTTGCAATGAGTGAAGGCAGCAAAACAGAGTGAGTAGCTGTAGTGCAGCTTGAGGTGACAGGGGTGCAGGTGAGGGATCCATCCGACTCCAAAGGACTTGGCCCGTGCTCCCTCGTCAAGCTACAGCATAGTGCATTTCGGGCGGGAACTTTTTTATCGCCTCGTCAACGACCGCCGTTTAGTTCATCCAGCTACAGCGACGACCTGCGACAGCCTCACCACCCCATCAGCATTTGAGCTCTGGTCGTCGCAGGCAGACACTCGATGAATGCAGTTTCTCACAGACGACTGTACGAACCATAGAAATAACACGACAGCCCCCGAACTCACTGCTAAAGTCACGCGCATAGGTGAAACCTGTCCCGCGTTCGCGATCGCGGACCGCGAACACACGCGAGTCTGAGTCTCTTCAAGCCCGACTTGACTCTGGCCGTCGCGGCTTGATCATTTCGACATGTCTCAGCTTCCTCCGCCGCCTCCTCCCGGCTGGGGCCCGCCTCCTCCCCCTCCCCCCGACTCGGCGATGCCTCCTCCTCCTTCCCAGCTGCCTCCCCCTCCCGGCGCGCCACCACCTCCTCCGCCGCCCGGTTTCCGACCAAGCGCGGACGCTCACACCGCAAAGTTTGAGCAGAAGAAGAAGGAATGGCTTCGACTGCAACGGAATCGTTTTGGCGAGAAGCGCAAGGGTGGTTTCGTGGAGACGCAGAAGGCTGACATGCCCCCCGAGCATCTCCGGAAGATCGTCAAGGACATCGGCGATGTGTCACAGAAGAAATACACCGCCGACAAGCGGAGTTATCTGGGTGCCCTGAAGTTCATGCCTCATGCTGTCATGAAGCTTTTGGAAAACATGCCGATGCCATGGGAATCAGCGAGGGAAGTGAAGGTTCTCTACCACGTGAACGGGTGCTTGACGCTTGTCAACGAGATACCCCGTGTCATCGAACCTGTCTTCATTGCACAGTGGGGTGCGATGTGGGTTATCATGCGAAAAGAGAAGAGTGATCGGCGCCTGTTCAAGCGGATGAGATTCCCACCGTTCGATGACGAGGAGCCGCCTTTGTCGTGGTCCGAAAACCTGGAAGACGTCGATCCGTTGGAACCGGTTCAGATGGAGCTGGACGAAGATGACGACGAAGCCATCCAGGAATGGTTTTATGACCACCGGCCCCTCGACGACACGCCTCACGTGAACGGTCCTAGTTACAAGACGTGGAATCTTACGTTACAACAAATGGCCAACTTGTATCGTCTCAGCCGGCCGCTCATATCAGATGTCTTCGACAAGAACTACTTCTACTTGTTCGAACTGAAGAGCTTGTTGTCGGCCAAGGCTCTCAACGTTGCCCTACCTGGTGGTCCGCGGTTTGAGCCCTTGTACAAGGACATCGATCCCAACGACGAGGACTTTGGCGAATTCAACGCGATTGATCGGATCATTTTCAGAAACCCTGTCCGCACTGAGGACAGGGTCGCATATCCTTTCCTGTACAATTCTCTGCCGCGAAGCGTTCACCTTTCTTGGCACTCTCACCCTCAGACAGTCTATAGCAGGACGGATGACCCAAGCTTGCCAGCATTTTACTTCGACAAGTCCATCAACCCAATCTCATCGCGTGATGTTGCTCCGAAGAATCTCAGCATCACCCACGAGGATGAGCTTTTTGGGAAGGGCAACATCGAGGAAGACGAGGAAGAGGCATTCACCCTCCCGCCTGCTGTGGAACCATTTCTAGCTGACGAGGAGCTTTACAACAATGACACTGCCTCCGCGATTGAGCTGTGGTGGGCCCCATTCCCCTTCGACCGTCGCTCAGGCCGCATGGTTCGGGCGCAAGATGTCCCGCTAATCAAGCAGTGGTACCTTGAGCACTGCCCGCCCAAGCAGCCCGTCAAGGTCAGAGTGTCATACCAAAAGATGTTGAAGACCTATGTCCTGAATGAGCTCCACAAAAAGAAGCCGAAGGCACTCCAGAGGCAGAACTTGCTTAGGACGCTGAAGGCTACCAAGTTCTTCCAGCAGACAACCATCGACTGGGTTGAAGCAGGTCTTCAGGTCTGCCGGCAGGGCTTCAACATGCTCAATCTCCTCATCCACCGCAAGAATCTGACATATCTCCATCTGGACTACAACTTCAACCTGAAGCCTGTCAAGACCCTCACAACGAAGGAGCGGAAGAAGTCTCGTTTTGGCAATGCGTTCCATCTCATGCGTGAGATTCTGCGTCTGACAAAACTCATTGTTGACGCTCAAGTGCAGTACCGTCTAGGCAACATCGATGCCTTCCAGCTCGCCGATGGCATTCTTTACGCCTTTAATCACGTTGGCCAGCTGACAGGAATGTACCGCTACAAGTACAAGCTGATGCACCAAATTCGAACTTGCAAAGATCTGAAGCATCTGATCTACTACCGCTTCAACGCTGGGCCGGTTGGCAAGGGACCCGGTTGTGGTTTCTGGGCCCCGGCCTGGAGAGTCTGGCTCTTCTTCATGCGCGGAATCATTCCTCTGCTCGAGCGCTGGCTGGGCAACCTGCTGTCGCGTCAATTTGAGGGTCGCCACTCCAAGGGTGTCGCCAAGACAGTGACGAAGCAGCGCGTTGAGTCTCACTTTGATCTAGAGCTCCGAGCATCCGTCATGGCTGATCTCATGGATATGATGCCTGAAGGTATCAAGCAGAACAAGGTGAACACGGTGCTGCAACATCTTTCCGAGGCATGGAGATGCTGGAAGAGCAACATTCCGTGGAAGGTTCCTGGCTTACCCGCCGCCATCGAGAACATCATCTTGCGGTATGTCAAGTCTAAGGCGGATTGGTGGATCTCAGTTGCGCATTACAATCGTGAGCGTATCAGGAGAGGTGCCACGGTCGACAAGACAGTTGCCAAGAAGAACGTTGGCCGTCTCACGCGTCTCTGGCTCAAGGCTGAGCAGGAACGGCAACACAACC
Source organism: Diaporthe sp. HANT25 (assembly GCA_013435955.1). Lineage (NCBI taxonomy): Eukaryota > Fungi > Ascomycota > Sordariomycetes > Diaporthales > Diaporthaceae > Diaporthe > Diaporthe sp. HANT25. The sequence continues at coordinate 1,216,345 of JACBFG010000025.1, read as the reverse complement.
ACATGAAGGACGGTCCCTATGTCTCTTCTGAGGAGGCGGTGGCGATTTACACAACCATGGTTCATTGGTTGGAATCGCGCAAGTTCTCTCCCATTCCTTTCCCCAGCGTTTCATACAAGCATGACACCAAGATCCTGATTTTGGCACTTGAACGACTACGTGAGGCATATTCCACAAAGGGTCGTCTCAACCAGAGCCAACGCGAAGAACTGGCCCTTATTGAGCAGGCTTATGACAGCCCTGGCACGACTTTGGAACGCATCAAGCGGTTCTTGCTCACTCAAAGAGCTTTCAAGGAGGTCGGTATCGACATGAACGACAATTATAGCACGATTAATCCCGTCTATGATATCGAGCCCATCGAGAAGATCAGCGACGCGTATCTGGACCAATATCTCTGGTATCAGGCAGACCAGCGGCACTTGTTCCCTGCGTGGATCAAGCCATCAGACTCAGAAGTGCCACCCCTTCTGACTTACAAGTGGGCTCAAGGCATCAACAATCTGCAGAATGTTTGGGTTACCGAGGATGGAGAATGCAACGTCATGATAGAGACGCAACTGTCCAAGATCTACGAGAAGATTGAGTTGACCCTTCTCAACTCTCTCCTTCGGCTGATCATGGATCACAACCTGGCAGACTACATCACAGCAAAGAACAACGTCACGCTGACCTACAAGGATATGAACCACGTGAACAGCTACGGCATGATCCGTGGTCTTCAATTTTCTGCATTCGTCTTCCAATACTACGGCCTGGTTCTCGACTTGTTGCTCTTGGGGCCTCAGCGGGCGACCGAGATTGCTGGTCCTCCTCAAAAGCCCAACGATTTCCTTCAATTTAGCGATCGTGAGACCGAGACGAAGCATCCGATCCGTCTCTACACCCGCTACATTGACAAGATCTGGATGTTCTTGAGATTCACAGCTGACGAGTCGAGGGATCTTATTCAGAGATTCTTGACCGAACAGCCCGACCCCAATTTTGAGAACGTCATCGGGTATAAGAGCAAGAAGTGCTGGCCAAAAGACTCGCGGATGAGACTAATGAGACATGATGTCAACCTCGGGCGGGCCGTCTTTTGGGATCTGAAGAATCGACTGCCGCGCTCTATCACCACCATCGAGTGGGATGAGACTTTTGCCAGTGTCTACAGCCGAGACAATCCCAATCTGCTCTTCTCAATGTCTGGATTTGAGGTTCGAATCTTGCCAAAGATTCGGAATCAGAACGAAGAGTTCCCAGTCAAGGACAGCGTCTGGTCCTTGGTCGATAACGAAAGCAAGGAGAGAACAGCGCACGCCTTCTTGCAGGTTACCGAGGAAGATGTCCAAAAGTTCAACAACCGCATCAGGCAGATTCTCATGTCCTCTGGATCCACGACCTTTACCAAGATTGCCAACAAGTGGAACACCGCACTCATTGCCCTCTTCACGTACTACCGTGAGGCGGCGGTGTCGACAATTACACTGCTCGACACCATTGTCAAGTGCGAGACCAAGATTCAGACCCGCGTGAAGATTGGGCTTAACTCCAAGATGCCTTCTCGATTCCCGCCGGCTGTCTTCTACACGCCGAAGGAGCTTGGAGGTCTTGGTATGATCTCAGGGTCACACATCCTGATTCCAGCAAGCGACAAGCGGTGGTCGAAGCAGACGGACACCGGAGTCACCCATTATCGGGCTGGTATGACCCATGACGAAGAGACTCTCATTCCCAACATCTTCAGATACATCATTCCCTGGGAATCTGAGTTCATCGACTCGCAGCGAGTATGGACAGAGTACTCTCAGAAGCGGCTCGAAGCCAATCAACAAAATCGTCGTCTGACCTTGGAAGACCTCGAGGACAGCTGGGATCGTGGTCTGCCGCGTATCAACACCCTCTTCCAAAAGGACAGGAGCACACTGAGTTTCGACAAAGGTTTCCGTGCCAGAGCCGAATTCAAGATATACCAGCAGATGAAGAGTAACCCGTTCTGGTGGACGAGTCAGAGACACGATGGAAAGCTGTGGAACCTTAATGCTTACCGCACAGATGTGATCCAGGCACTCGGTGGTGTTGAGACTATTCTGGAGCACACGCTCTTCAAGGCAACAGGATTCCCATCTTGGGAGGGTCTCTTCTGGGAGAAGGCCAGTGGTTTCGAGGAGAGTATGAAGTTCAAGAAATTGACGAATGCTCAACGATCTGGTCTCAACCAAATCCCAAATCGTCGGTTTACCTTGTGGTGGTCGCCGGTAAGTTCCTGTGTTCTTGTCTCCCCCCTTCTTTCCGGATAATTTTCCTTGGGACAATCTCCCCTGGGACAATCGTCAGTGGGACAGCCTCCTGTGGGTTACCCTTCTCTGGGAGCATCTCCAGTGGGACAGCCTCCAGTGGGACAGCCTCCAGTGGGACAGCCTCCTTTGGGAGCATCTCCAGTGGGATTGTCTCCAATGGGATAACCTCCTCTGGGACAATCTTTTCTAGGATAACGTCTTTGCGATCGCCCTCTTTCGGTCAACTGCCAATTCAGATAATTGTACGATATACTGACTTTTGCTGCAGACCATTAACAGGGCAAACGTGTACGTCGGTTTCCAGGTGCAACTGGATTTGACCGGTATCTTCTTGCACGGCAAGATTCCGACGCTCAAGATCTCCTTGATTCAGATCTTCCGGGCCCATCTTTGGCAGAAGATACATGAATCGGTAAGCGACACGCGCCCTTTGTATTCCAGATACAATGCTGACTTTTTCCTCAGGTTGTCATGGATCTTTGTCAAGTGTTTGATCAAGAACTGGAGTCGCTTTCTATCGAATCTGTGCAGAAAGAAACGATCCACCCTCGAAAGTCTTACAAGATGAACAGTTCTTGCGCCGACATTCAGCTGTTTGCAAGTCACAAGTGGAACGTGACCAGGCCGTCCATGCTGTTCGACACCAAGGACGTCATCGAACCGCACACCACAAACAAATTCTGGGTGGACGTCCAACTTAGGTATGGAGACTACGACTCACACGACATTGAGCGATATGTCCGTGCCAAGTACCTCGACTACACAACCGACAGCATGAGTCTATACCCATCAGCGACGGGCTTGATGATTGGGATAGATCTCGCTTACAACCTCTACTCGGCATACGGTCACTACTTCCCAGGTCTGAAAATGCTCATTCAACAAGCTATGGCCAAGATCATGAAGGCAAACCCTGCTCTTTATGTCCTTCGTGAGCGTATCCGAAAGGGTCTCCAGCTGTACGCCTCTGAGAGCAACCAGGAGTTCTTGAACTCTCAGAATTACTCCGAGCTGTTCAGCAACCAGACCCAGCTGTTCATTGACGACACCAATGTGTACCGTGTGACCATCCACAAGACCTTCGAAGGCAACTTGACGACGAAACCGATCAACGGAGCCATCTTCATCTTCAACCCGAGGACTGGACAACTGTTCTTGAAGATCATCCACACGAGTGTTTGGGCCGGACAGAAGCGTCTCGGCCAATTGGCGAAGTGGAAGACGGCTGAAGAAGTTGCAGCTCTCATTCGATCCCTCCCGGTGGAAGAGCAGCCGAAACAGCTTATCGTCACTCGCAAAGGTCTGCTTGATCCTTTGGAAGTGAACCTGCTTGATTTCCCCAACATCTCCATTCGGGCTTCCGAGTTGCAGCTTCCTTTCCAGGCTGCAATGAAGGTCGAAAAGCTGGGCGACATGATTCTTAGAGCGACTGAGCCCCAGATGGTGTTGTTCAACCTGTATGACGAGTGGCTCAAGAGTATCTCGTCTTACACCGCCTTCTCACGTCTGATCCTCATCCTGCGTGCTTTACACGTCAACATGGACAAGACAAAGCTTGTTCTGCGCCCTGACAAGACGGTCGTCACCCAAGAACACCACATCTGGCCAACTCTGTCGGATGAGGACTGGATCAAGGTTGAAACACAGCTCAGAGACTTGATCTTGAACGACTACGGAAAGAAGAACAACGTCAATGTCTCCAGCTTGACAAGCAGCGAAGTTCGTGATATTATTCTTGGTATGGAGATCTCGGCTCCGTCACTGCAGAGACAGCAAGCCGCAGAAATCGAGAAGCAGCAGCAAGAGCAGCAACAACTTACTGCTGTCACTACCAAGACGCAGAACGTTCACGGGGAGGAGATCATTGTCACGACGACATCTCAGTTCGAGCAGCAGACTTTTGCGTCCAAGACTGAGTGGCGGACTCGCGCCATCGCCAGCTCAAATCTGCGGACTCGCGCCAACAACATCTATGTGTCTCCAGTGGATAATGACGCAGAGGAGATCACGTACGTCATGCCGAACAATATCCTCAAGCGATTCATCCAAATTGCAGATCTGCGTGTGCAGGTGGCTGGATATCTGTACGGATCTTCTCCACCCAAGTACGACCAGGTGAAGGAAATCAAGTGCATCGTTCTGGTCCCCCAGATCGGTGGCCTTCGAAATGTTCAGCTGCCTCACCAACTTCCCCAGCACGAGTTGTTGAGTGGCTTGGAGCCTCTCGGTCTGATTCACACAATGTCAGGCAACGAACTGCCCTACATGTCTGCGGCAGATGTCACGGAGCACGCCAAGTTGGTCGACGCCCATAGCGAGATGTCACAGGACAAGACGCTCACGGTGTCGGTGTCCTTCACGCCGGGCAGTGTGTCTCTTTCCGCATGGGCGCTCAGTCCCCAGGGTTATAAGTGGGGCCTGGAGAACAAGGACCTGCAGAGCGACCAGCCTCAGGGCTTCACCACGACGATGGGTGAGAAGCGCAAGCTGCTCCTGAGCCCGCGCTACAGGGGCTTCTTCCTCGTGCCCGAGACCAGCCAGTGGAACTACAGCTTCATGGGCTCGGCGTTCGCCGGCCTGGAGAAGAAACCTGTCCGCGTCAAGCTCGACACCCCGCTGCCCTTCTATAGCGACGCGCACCGGCCGGTGCACTTCCAGAGCTTCGCCGAGCTGGAAGACATTGGAGTGGACAGGAGCGACAACTTTGCATAAGCGAGCGGGACGCTGACCATGGTGTCTGGTGGCATGGACATAACCCTTCGCAATTTACGACTGGCTTGGGACAAAGGCCCGGAGGGCCGCGAATGCGAAAGTACGGAAGGGATACGATTCAAGGTGCCTCGACTCCCTAGGGGGGGGGGGGACGCGGCGAGGGAAGCTCCGCTGGGCACACGAGTCTGAGATCGCAGGCGAGGGACACAGATTCACGAGGGTTGAGTCTTGCCCGACCCTAGCCGTCTCTCCTGTCGTTCTGGAGTCTGAACTCTGGGGCACTGGGTGTGGTGTACATTCACTTTTTGGTAATAGGGGTAGTTGGTGACGCGGCGTTTCCGAGGGCATCGGCGAGGCTGTGTTTTTGGTTCCCTTGTCTCGAGGGAGAAGAGCCGAGATTGTACTGTACAAAATGTATGCGATGTGATATACTCGGAAAGGGAGATAGCAAAGCAGCCTGCAAAAAAAAAAAGCCATGCAATAATTCAATTTGGCCTGTTTACCTATTTCAGCATCTGTGATTTCACTCCACGAAAAAGTATGGTGTCGTGTAACATCCATGGACCACTCGTTTTCCAGCCATCGCTAATGGCGCGCGCCACGGCTGCCCGGTGCAGCTATTTTTTCCCATCCCCGTTGTGCCCCGGCATGACGTTGGATTCCACAAGCCTTAGCCTGTGGGCCACCGGGCCCCATAGTTAAAAGGACGAGCTTTGTAGTGCAAGAATGTACTTGTTTGTACCTGCATTGGCGTGGCGTGCGTGGGGCTTGGGACGATCGCACAGGAATAATACATAAGCGACCGCGGACGGCCGCATGAGCTTTCCAGAAGCAGTCAAGCAGGTCCTGTTCGGGGGGGTGGTTGACCTGGCACGTGCCCCGCTCCCGTCGCACCGGCGCGTGTTGCCAAACGGGTCCGTCTCTTTTCTTACCTTGATTTTTTTTTTGTTTCTTCCGTTTATTGCTGCTCGGAAGCTCTGAGGTGTGGCGCTCGGTTTCGGTGTCCCCATTCTGCGCCGTAGCTTCTTCTTTGATTTGCTCCGGAGGGCTAGCCATTGGCGCGCTTTTGATCTGTCACCTTGTCTGGGCTCTGTCAGGCGACGGGGGAGGCGGGTATACCGTCGAGGAAGCGATTGGCTTCCTGGTGGAGATCGGGCGGCGCGCCGGGCGCAGGTTTGAGCTGGAGAGGGGGGCAGACATGAAGGACAGTAGAAAACCTCCCCAGAAGAGAAGCTGTCTGGCGTATGTAATCATTTGTCGTGGTTGATTTGAAATTGCAGAGCTTCATGCATCAATGCCTCGTCGGGCGTTTTTTTTGCTGTTTCTACGACAGCCTGTAGTCTAGATGCGCGTAAAAGTGTGTACCGTGCAGTAGCTGCGGTCCTAGCTCCCTCAATAGCACGGCCGCCTGGTCTCCAGTAGCCGGCTCTCGCTTGGGATAAGGACAATGGTCGACGTCGATGATGCCTCATCCGGCTAGCATGGCTGTGTACCTCTTGTAGCTCCCCAGGGTTTTTTGCTGCTATTCCGGGGGACAACGTTGCACGCTCAGGGTCAAGCATTTCTTGGTAGCTCACCTGGTGGGAGCTGTCAAGACTTAGCTCCCATTACCTCGAAATTTGTAATTGGCTTTAGGACGAACTTGGCTGTCCAGTCGCAATCCGTGCTTCGCCGACCAAGATCAGCACCAAGGGAGGGTGCCCATGTTTTGGCGTCTTCCCATCTCCTCACCCCTCCCGTTGCGGCGGCGGCGGCGTCTAGCAGCAACAAGAACTGGCGTCAGCGGGTTCCTGGGTTAGCCGCAACGGCTTTTCATCTGCGGCTGAACCTAAAAGAGGGACATCGGGCGTGCTGTGGGAGGTGGTCATCCGCCGGAGCCATATCCGTGCCACTGCGACCACCCGCTCGCCTCCCACAGGGCTGGGGATTAATACCAGGCTGCTTGAATATTGGTATTCGCCGCGTTGTCGGGATGGCGTGTACGCACGCACGTACAGACATACATCATAGATACATACGTAGCATGCAATTGTGGGTGTGTGGCTGAGGTGTAGGCAAGGATGAAAGTGATCGTCGCCAAATTTCCCCACGCTCCAAACTCAAGCCGCAGACGCACCCTCCTGACCACTGGACCGGACTACAGTCAGGGGCGCGATTGCGGGCGCACTCGGTGGCTCAAATCCATATTTTGTTCAATTCGCATAGATCATGTCTGATTGCATGGCCTGCGGGTAATCTCTACCCCTGTGTCGGTGAGATGGGTAGTGGTGTTGTGGCGGCGGCGGCGATGAAGTAGGGAGAAGCGGCACGTTACTTTGTCGTCGTTGTTGGGTGGGTGTTGGAGGCCGTCGAGATCATCCCGCGTCCGTCAGCCAAGCGATCCAACACCACGGTGGGTTCCCCTTGCCGGTACCCGCTTGACGCGCTGACATGTCGTAGAAAGCATGCTGGACATGGGAGGCATCTTGCATTTCGGTCGCCTCGGTCAGATTCGAAAGTTTATTCTGCCCTCGGCCCCCTGCCTCGGTGCCTGAATATCCTTGCCTTGGCTGTCAGCAGTCCGGTAGCGATCCGCACGGATGCATGTCAGTCGGGGGCGTACGCGGATCGGGCTGAGTGCCGCCCAATACACTCTAATTGAGCAATTTCGATTCTGATCTGCCTTCTAGAAGGAAGTCGGCGAGACCCTTACGCAGTGGATTGCGAGGACGCGCGACTAGGTACTCATGCAAGGGGTCGATTCCGCGACGCCGTGCACGGTATTTCTGGCAGGTTAACCTCGAAGCGCCGGGCAGCCTCAAGGTTTCTGCACCCACGTGCGTGTCAAAAGGACTTGCATTTGGTTTCGAAGGCAAACCTTGTCCCGTCAAGCCTCCATGGCAAGGCGAATATGGGCAGATAATTCTCGATTAGCTCCAAGGCCCTGAGTGATCTGGACGCCGCACAGGTGTAGGCGACGATCAGGGCACGTAACGGACGGCCCCTGTTCAGTTGAGGAGCAGCCGGAGTTTCGGCAGTATAGAGACTCCTCGTTGCTTCCGGATTAATGCGAACGACACGTCGTCCCAAGATCTGAGAGGAAAGGGGGCCCGCCACGTTCCCTGGGCACCGTTGTTGGGTTAAGGGGCATAGGGGACTGTCGTTCGTTGTTTGAAGATTTAAGCTTACTTGCCAGCGCACCGTTCACAGGATGCTGGGAAAATATTAAAATGACCTTCTGGGTCAGGCCTCTTGCCTTGGGGAATGAACGGAGTAATCCGACCTACTGGGGGTGCTTTCGAGGTAATTCTCCGCTTCTATCAGGAGCGGTTCAGAATTGAGTCGTGACGAGCCAGTTCTTGATGTTGGTGAGGGTCTAACACGGCCCAACTGCCGGGCCCCATTGGCGAATTTGTCGGGCTGGGCTGTTCCTGAGCCTGGGTGTTGAGTGCTGAGTGCTTAGTGCTGGGACGGGGGCTCCGGGGAATTGACCAGGTGACGGCTTGGTGGGTTCACTCCGTCCACGGCGGCGCCTGCTGTGTGAGCAGGGTTGGACCATCTCGGATGATCTGCAGAGTATTTGTGAATGTGTTTGATGCGCTGGTGCATGTGTCAGAATGTCGACGCAAGGCGGCAAGCACTGCGGAGGACGAGCGGATGACTGAGACGACGGGGACCAGCCTGTGGGAGAAGGTTGTCATGAAGCTCCGCCGTTTTGCCTTGCCTCGCGTCTCTGCGTTCTGGCAGGTGATGCCATCGCCAGAGCCGTCTCTGGGATGTGGGCGGGTTACGTCGCAGGGGGTCTGTGGGAATCACCAGGGCCGCCTGGGGCGCTCCTGTAGGGCTGAAGATGCCCTGCCAGACTGCCATGGGGGTTCCTGCTGTTAGAGGACGGCAGCAGTGGCTGACGCATTTGTTTAACGCTGGAGGGATGATGCATCATTCCCCTGCCCCGAACTATTTTTGGTGGTCGGTGATCAGCTCTTCCGGGCCCCTCTTTGGTTGTGAACATGGGGCCCGACCCCGTCCTGTGGGATCTTCGACTATCGACTGGCGGGACCCCATCGACGGGCAGACCTACATTGCGCCGTGGTGCTAGACCGCGGGGATGCCGCCACCGCAGCCTGTCGCGGTTGGTAGGGGAGGGGAGGCGAGGGGTTCGTGGCTAGGGTGAAGGTCAATGATGAATGCAGACAGTAGCTCGCTCTCGCCCAGAGTGTCGGCAATGTCCAGAATGTCCAGCTCGCCCAGCCCTCGTGTCCGGACGAAAATACGGCAGAGGCCCTGCTGGCATTGCTGGCCTGATCTCGCGTGCTCAAGGGGTTTGTCAACGGGGGCACGGGAGTTGGTGCCAGATAGAGTTGGATCTTGCGATGATCCGTCCCGCCCCTGGCTGTCATGATGCCATTGTCGAGTCGAACCTGTCAACCGGACTCGATGATCCATGTTACAGTCCGCCGGTAGACTACTAGTTGCTGTCCCCAATATCCCAATATGGCGGTTCAGACTGAGGCTGAGGTAGCATTGCATGTTGCCGCGTCTCCGGCGCAATTGGTCGATGGGATCTGCAAGCACATCCTGTCAATCGGTCGACAGTCAGTGATGAGTAAGTGACAGGACGACAGCTCGTACTCTGTGCACTGTTCTCTGGTCTCGCGCGGCTTCCTATTTGGTCCAACAATACCGTGATAGTCTATTTATTCCCATGTGCAGATACGGTGGTTAGCTAGCCTGCAACTAGACCGACCCGGGGCCAGTCGCTGCTATCTGTGTGCACCGCAGCAGGTTGCGTCATGCACATCGTGTACTTGCCCTGCCCTGCCCTGCCCTGCCTTGCCTTCCTTGTCTTGCACCTTCCTCGTGCGGGTACCTGCCTATCCCGCTCCTCTGAGCAAGGCCTTAGTCTGGCAATAGGTGGATACATGGCAGCCACTGTTGGGAACACACGAAGAAGATGCAGGCAAGGGCGCAGGCGCAGATGCAGTTGCAGGTGGAGGTGCAGGTGCAGGTGCATTCGGGAATGATATCGCCCTTTACGAGCTTTACGAGGGGGGCTGTTGCCTCGCGAAACGGAGTAGCTTCCCGAGTTCCCAGCAATGCACGGGTAGAGAAACACGCGGCCGCGCTGGCTGGCCGCCTGGATGGCCGTTTACTCGGACGACTGCCGTGTTGCCTGAGTGCCAAAACCTCGTCCCGTAGACACTTCTGTCCCAGCCCTCCTTCTCCTGAAACATATCCCACCGAGCCCAGTCCCAGTCCCTGACAGGAACCTCCTTTCACACTCAACTCCCGCGCCTCAGCAGCAGCACCAGAATGCTCCTGGGAGCCACAGCCAGACATCGGGCCGGGCCCCTTCGCTGCCCTGGAGACGGGGCAATGGATGCCAATACCGGGCCAACTTCCCCTTTGAGGGCATCCCATGGTTCGTCCGCCATCATGTCCTCATGCGCAGGCCGGCAAAACTGACGATGATAATCCAGCACGTCGGTATCTGTGGAACTCCTCCCTACCCACGGCCCCAGCCTCCTGCCGCTCCCCTGCCCGGCGCTAGAAGCTGCCTCGCCTTCCAGAACAAACCACCACACACACCACGCCGAGTCTGCCTATTTGCAGTCCCGCATAATCCAGCTTTTAATTGCCAGGTCCCGTGAAACGCGTTTCCTTCATGCAGATCCCTGCCTCTGACCCCAAAACCGCTCCTTGCCTCAGCCCGCGCCGCACTCGCCCAGTCGCTCAGGAGCCACAGTCCCCAACAAGCCCAGTCGCCCTGCGCCGCCAATGCCAATCCCAAGCCTGCACGCGCGCGACCAATATCTCCCCTCCCGCTGTACGCTGCCATCATCGCCTGTTCACGAAATGGGTCCATGGAGGATCAAACTGTCCACTGCGGATCTCGCAGCATTGAATCGCGCAATTTTGGAGACGCCGACAAGCAGGGGTGACGATGCCCCTGCATCGCTCAGATCAGACCCCCTCAGGGTTGCTCGGCCAGAACTCTGTTCGCCGGGTCAGGTGTTCATTGCGAAGAACTTCACGTTGCTGCTGCTGAGAGCGGAAGCACAGAGTCCCTGGGGCTGCGAGACTGGATCTTGGGCAAGCAGAAGTTTTACGACACCTTCATTGTTAGCGATGGCGTTCGAACGCCGATCTGGCATTGCTAGCAACTAGAATCTCTTGGAGGGGGGGGGGTGAACAAATATGTGCACCCGAGCGCGGTGTCATCCCATGTGGCACACAGAACAAACGGCGCTCAGATGCTGCGGGACCTGCTTTGTGCTACCTGGTGGTCAATCGGCGCAGCCCATCTCCAGTGCTGCATCATCTTCTTGTCAGCGGCTGTATTACACCCAGACCACCAGCAAGATGGGGCCCATCCTTGACCACCATTCCGTCGACCTGCTCCATACCCAGCTCCTCAAGCCACCCGCCATGTCGTCTCCTCCCGCACCTGGATTTGTCGGTCTCTCCCGGCGCATCATTACGGCATCAGCGTCTTGAGATTGCGGGCCTGGGCAGTGCGGCGCAACTTTCGGGCCTGTGTTCTCAGTAGGCAAGCTCGACGTTCCTGCTGCTTGGACGCATGTGGCTGACTATTAACAAATCCCCACAGAAAGGACATGAAGCCGCTGTGAACTGCCAACTACGTGCGCCTATGTGACCCGTGTCACCCTCGACTCGGCCAGCTCCCTGACATTTGCGCTTCGGCAATCTGGGTCACTAATTCTTCGGTTGCAACGACCCTGCAGTGCACCTCGCCCTATGGCGTTTGAGAACCGCGCTTTCTCTGATGTCTGATATAGGGCCCCCAGTCGCAATATACCCCATCCTCCGGGGCAGAACAACGGAAGCTCTGACTTCCATAATCGCCGCTGCCCTGTTTCTCCATCATCAGAGACCCCGCTTCGCCTTGGAACAGGGTGCCAGCAAAGTACCTTGGGCTCTCTGCCGTACCCTCGAGTACCTTCACGCCCTGTTGTTCATCCCCTCCCACGCACAGCAGAGAGCAGCGGAGTCCCCTGTCGGCTCTCGCCTCCCTCGCGGGCTCGGGGGCCATTTTCCACGGTCACAGCCTCTCCCAGCAGGCCCGATCGATGTCTGGAGCTTGATCCTCGCGCTCGCGTGCACTGGCCGCCCTGCTGCCTCCTTTGTTCGCGGCTCTCTCTCTCACACACCGTGGACGAGAATGCTGGTACTCCTCCCACCCATGCCACCACAATACCACTCTCCCCTTGTTTTGGCTTAGTGTACTGGGGAACCTCGAGGGAAGGGGGCCCCTGTCCATCAGTCTGGAGCCTGTCGACGGAGTACCATTGTATTCCCGTTGCATCACGCCTCGATACCGGGGTCTCGTTTCTATACCCAGTGGGTAAGGCCATGGCATAAGATCCCCAAATTATGCTACCGTCCCTGCTCAGCAGAGGTAAATCAAGTCTCCGCACCATCTCAGGAACAGTACCTGTTTCGCACATGGCTGGCCGACCGCATGTCTGCTCTACTGTTGGCCTGCAGAGAGCCTTAAAGAAGGTACCTCCCCTCGGCATCCACACCTTGCTAGACTTTTACCCTTCCACACGACACAAAACATCAGACGATAAAACAGTCCTCACAACTTGGTCTATATCATCTCTCCATAGCCCGACGTTTTTTTGCCGTCGACTATAAGTACCACACCCTCACTGGAAAATTCCAGACAGTCTCGTTGAAGGATGTTGGTCTGGTGGCCGTGAGCTGCCGAGGGATGCTATCGAGTCACTACCACCACCGCCGAGGTATCTGACGCCAAACTCCAAGGAAGCTTTAATAGCCAACCACGTCAATTTCCGATTTGTACTTCAACACACCTTTCGGTGACAACCGCCACTACTCCTCCTCCATAACCTTGCCGTCGACACATGAACTCGGTTGCTGTCTTACCAGCAACGGCGCAACCACTGCAGAGTCCGCGGCGGGTACCATCGACATCGAGGCGTGATTCGCGCCTACTAAGCAGCAGACTTACTCCCAAACTCTCCGAGGCAGCCCTACGGGGCTCCAGTCAGTCAAATTCTTTCCATTCAGATTCCGGCTCCCGGCCAGGGCGGTTCGCTCTGGCGGACCCCATGCGGCGGAGACACGCTGGCGGGCAACTACCGAATAGGAGGGGACTACAATGTCGACTACTCACCACAGGACTCGCATCCGGGCGACCAGAGCCAGACGCCTCATGGCTACAGCTCGCAGCATCACCGGCCCTCCATCCATCACACGGGGCCCTCGATTCTCCATGACAGTCCAACAGAGCCACACTATACGACCATGCAGCAGCAGCAGCAGCAACAACATCACCACCAGTCTGCACACCGACCACTTCCGGTCCTCATGGATCCGGGACAGCTGGGTGGACACCCAGGAGCGCATCGGCAGTCCTATCCCGGCCCTTCGCATTTTGGCGGACCCGGTCCATCTCCGCACTCAGTAGTAGCTCCTCTATATCCGTCTATGGCACCGGGTCCAAGCCCCGGCGTCAAGCGGTCCAGGCCGGACGACCTCGATCTATCAGTCCATGGCATGCCGGAGCTTGAACAAGGGGATATGGATTCGATGCAGCAGACCCCTCTTGGTGCCGCGTATGCCCAAGCTGCGGGAGGATCTTCCCACCCAACCCATCATCATCACCGTCTCCCAGATACGGGACCGCCGTCGAAATTGATGCGTCGAGACGAAAATCTGGGAGGAGGTGCCCCTAGCGTTGTGGGACAGGAGGGAATGCCAGAACCAGCACCGAGGCCAAGGGGACCCAAACTCAAGTTCACACCCGAGGATGATCAGCTGCTCATAGACTTGAAGGAAAACAAGAGCCTCACGTGGAAGCAAATCGCCGACTTCTTTCCCGGGCGCTCCAGCGGCACCCTTCAAGTCCGATACTGTACCAAGCTCAAGGCCAAGACAACACAATGGACGGACGAGACGGTGAGTGCCGGCTTTTATTTATTTTACATTCGCGCAGTCCTTTGCGCCGGTTTCTTTGCTTTCAAGAAGACCGTGCGGTAACCTTTCCGACCTAGCAATGCTAATGCCTCTGCACACAGGATTTGAAGCTTCGCACCGCTCTACAGGACTATGAAAACGAAAAGTGGCGCATTGTAGCGAATAAAGTTGGCACCGGCTTTACTCCCGCTGCATGTCGAGAGAGGGCTGCGCAGCTCATTGACGAGAACTTATAGCAATCAGCGTCCTCTCCAGGAGTCTCGGCTCCTGAAGGGGACACAAGCGTCTACTCTCAGCCACACGCTGAGCCTTCGAATCCTGTTTACACCCACCAGCCCGCTCAGCCATCGAATACGGTCTACACGCAGCATCTCCAGCAGTAGCGGGGGGCCGGCTGCGTAGGAAGCGCCGAGAATGGGACGGCAACAATCACAACGCATCTGTCACCCGCAGATGTCTGGCTGAACTTCGAACCATCTCGCAACGACCAGTGTGTCAAGGGTGTGATCTCTTACTATGCTACTGCATTGTCGGCGCGTACTACACGTTACGGGTGTTTTTCACCCACACCAACCAAAAGGGGCCGTCCGTCGAAACGAGTACAGGACCATTGTCAGTCTTCAGAATTGTACCTTGTCTTGTTGTTCGAACGACTGTGGAGGGCTCTCTCAACACCAACGACGATTTTTCCATGTCTTCATATCAGCTAGGAGGAGCAAGCTCAGACGGAATATAATGTTAAGAGATACCCGATCCTTGTGGATACTTGCCCTACATTTTCCGATTGTGGGGTTTTTCTTTGTTATACTTTCCCACGTTTTGACCACGATAGATTGGCAGCCTGCGCGGTTCATTTGGGCCTTTTACGGCAGAGACGTATATACGGGGGGAGGGTCGGCTTGGTATACGCGTCACGGCCCGTTTAACGATACATTCGGCAGCTCTCTCGGGCACCCCTACGATTCTTCAGCAGCAACGATCCATCGACGACTTGCTTGCTGATTCCGGGCTGGCGCCGGGTTGGACTTCATCCTCCCCTGGACGTCAGTAATGTTTGGAATTGTGGGAATTATGCGACCGAGCAGGGATGAGGTTTTGACGACTTCAGCAGGGGGGGAGAGGGGCGGGCTATCCTTTTCGGTTAAAATACCACTTTTGCACATCTTGTAAGGCGTCAGGAAAATCATAAAGGTCGGGACAGGGATTGCAAGAGCAACACCATTGTTGGCCTGGAGATTGGCATCTTTGCAAGGCATATACTTGGACATATCATCACCACCGTGTGTTTTCTTTGTTCGAGCTCCTCTGCTTCTACCACATACATATTCTCACCTGTGGATGAGTACATAATCCTTAAAATGGTTTAAACATGCATCTGCTGAATTTTGCCCCCGATATTCCTGACTCTCGTGTAAGCCATCTACCTACAAATCAAGTAACAATGCTTGCCTGGACCCTGGAGGCTATATTTGAAAATACGAGGAGAGAAAAGTGTGCCGTATTGGGAAGATTTTGGTATATCGTAGTCGGCTCGGCACCCACCAGGCATGTAACCAGCAGGCAGGGCTGCAGCTGTGCGGGTGGCGGGCGACAAACAAGGTGTGGAGAGCTGCCGATCACCTCGTGTGAATTCACACAAGAAGAAAAAAGGAAACAGCGTGGGAATGACTTGATGATGCCTTGCTCTTCGCGGCATTCCTTCAGATCATTTCCACAGGGGGATGGTGCGGGAGAAGCAAGGACTGATCGTCGGGCCTCTTCCCCGTTTTCTCTCTCAGCCGGAGTCCCTTCTTCGCCGCCAGCTTGTTCTTCTTCTGCCCGTCAGCCCGCCAGTCCCATCCAACGCGTGCACATTCGCTCTCTCACTCTCTCACTCACACACAAACACACACACACCCCAGGGCCCACGCCACAGTGCCGTCACCGTCAGAGAAAAATGAGGTGGCACATACCAAGCAACCAGACTTGGCCAAACCAGGGCTTGGGCTCGCTCCCCCTGTCTCCCTTCTCCCCGCCCACACCAACCAACACCCAGACAACCCCCCCACACACGCAGCGTCCGCCTACCCGTGGCCACCCGTTCCAGAGAAACGGGCAGCAGAGTACCGAACCGACATGTCGGGCCTTGTCACCCGCGCGCGACCTCCCGTCCGGCCCTGTTTCCAATTGTCTCTCTGCAATGTGATATAGC
The DNA here is from genome assembly GCA_013435955.1 of Diaporthe sp. HANT25. Classification (NCBI taxonomy): domain Eukaryota; kingdom Fungi; phylum Ascomycota; class Sordariomycetes; order Diaporthales; family Diaporthaceae; genus Diaporthe; species Diaporthe sp. HANT25. Next base: position 1,200,214 of record JACBFG010000025.1, on the reverse strand, counting down.
TTAATTATTTTTCAATTTAATTTAGGGTTGCCGAAAAGGCTGGCCCGGCCGCCCTTCTGGCCTGGCCTTGCCCTCTCTTCCTGACTACCGTGGCAATGGATGCGACGCCGTTTCTTCGCACTCGGGAAGGAGGGAAAGAAAAAGGGCCAAAAAAAAAGACTTTGACGCACGGATGGGGGGGGAGGGGGTTATTGCGCGGTCATCAGGTGAGGACGGATACTTTTTCGGTACCAGGGCGACTTGGTTCCGAGGTGGCGAGGGTACATCCGAGCAATAATGCTACCATATTTCGAGGCGGCGCGGTTCCTTGTGGGTGATTTCTTTTCCCCCGTCTTCGCCTCTGAAATAGTGGGAGAGTGCGTGTTTGGGACGGAGAAAAAGACATGAAATCAGGCTTCATTAAGGGACCGCTTTCAAAGCAGACTGCTGCGGCGGTAAAAGCACGGCGTTCGCCGTGTCAAAAGTCAGTTTGCAGAAACCAGATCTTATGCGACCCACGGTTCAAAGCGTATCTTCACGGGAGAGATTGCCGATCGACCGCTGCTCATCGCGACAGCATAGAAAACATGCCGAAGCTTGGGATGAAGGGGCGCGCACGTCTCGCCTGCCACCTCTCATCTGATCTGCTGCGTGCGCCTCGAGAGCACGCTGCAACCCTTCACGCGCAAGCGCGGGAGCCCCCCAGGCCCCCTCGCCCATTGCTGTGGTGATGTTGTTCTGTAGGCCTGGCTGGGCAGAGTACTGTACCACCGTGACATGGGAATTGAGTGTGCGTGCGTGCGTGCGTGAGAGACATCGTGCATATGCAGCTGCGCGCTACCCTCCCCCCACCGCCCCAGCGATGGGTGCAATCGAGGCGGCGAACCCCTGATGCCTCTCTCGATAGGCGGCGTACCCAGCGAGGCGTTGATACATCGAGAGTTACCGTAGGCACAGGCAATCATACGTGGGATGTGATGTAGAAAGTCTCCGCTTCTGTCGCGACGGTGTCGAGGAACACCCTACGTGGTATTGCTCCCACGGTAGGACGAGCCGGCTGCATTTGGCATGTCGACTTTGACGGCACCAGCAATCGGGTTGTGTGTGGCCTAGCGCTCGGCAGGGACAGACAGAGACGACAGAAAAAGGGCCGGGGTCAGTTTTGCGTGTCGACGCCAACCCGCGGCGGTTTTAATTGGTTCCCGGCCTCCGGAATCGCCGGGTTTCTTGTCCTGCAGGACGCTGGACAGTCACCTGGGCGCCGCGGCGGGCGTTGGCGCCGCATAAAAGGACGAGCCGTGAGGCGCGGATGCCAGCTTCCAGATGCGCGAGCCACACTGCAGCCGCTCCCACCACGCTGTCTGGCCTCCTGGCGCTCCAATCCAATGGGCCCCGGGGCTATGAGTTGTCAAGACGTGACTTGAAGCTTGCCCACGTGGTGTCGCGCTGCCGCACCACAGCTGACAGAGCTGTGCTACAGCTCGACAGCCCTCAACATGAAACACGCATGCCCCAGCTACGTGGGCGGTCCAGACCTGCCGAGACCCCCTGTGATGGGTGGGATGCTCGATGAAGGGTGCGTGTGCAACTGCCGTGCGTGTGGTTCGACGACATGTCGCGGGGTTTCGATGCAGTCAGGATCTCCTTGTCGCTGTTATGCTGCACGAGGTCTTGACCGGGAGCCCTCCCACCGTAACGACGGTGCTGTGTAGAACCCTGGGCACCCAAGGCCCACTGTGGTCCTCCTGGAGCTCTGCCCCGGCGACACGGGCGATTGCCAGGCCTGGGCCTTCACCTTTCGATCCGCCTCTGGTCGCCGGGATGTGATAAGGCTTGCCTTAAGTCGAGTATCGGCGCGAGCTCCTGCAGCCGTGGACGGGCGGTGGCTCTGCACAATAGGCCGCAAGCTCGCAGCTGCGGGGTGAGCTGCAGGAGGAGCTGCAGGGCCAAGGTTGCCTCGGGATATGTGTGAGATCGTGAGCATCGAAACAGGTTGGGGACGCGAGTCAGCTCGCGACCTGCCGAAGGAGCATGTTGCGTCGTGATCCCGATAGCTGGTGGTGACGGGGGCTCCTTCCGACCAGGTGAAGAAAAAGCAAATGTTCGGCACAAGCTGCCAGCAGCCAGTGGCCAGTGGCCTACGGGTAGACCTTCTTGACCCGGTCGATCCGCCGTTGTTGCTAAACCCCCCGGTCGGCCATGGGCAGTGCGGGATGTTGCACTGACGGGGACATTGAAGCTTATCTGCGCCTTACCTACTTGATCAGCTCCCAAATCTCGGTGTGCTCCACGTACGTATTGGACTGCGCCTTGGCCGTTGTTAGGCACTTTCTCATCCCCCAGGATGGTACACAGTAGGTCGAGGGCAATGCTCGCTCCGCAAGTTTGGCCCTTTTACTGTGTTTGTTTCCTCCGGCCAACAGCAGCGGTGTTGGCTATATCAAGAGGAGTTAAGTCTGTCTCAACTCGTTCCTCATCGGAGGCCTTCTCTTATAGCTTCACGAGTCTCTCAAGAGAAGATGGGTGACTGCCAACTGGCTGGAGTTAAAATCCCCACGGCCATTGCCGCGATCTGCAGGCGCCTTCCGGGATCATCTGCCAGCTAGCCGGCGGATGCTTGCGCCTGTCCTTCCGTCGTGGAGTCAGTCTTTGCTTCTCTTGGGTGATGCTGGAGGGGCTGATGTGCGCTGACTGGCCAGCATCAAGATGAGCCGGTGGCCCTGCCAAGGACTGAAGCTTTTGGTCATTTGTCCCATTCTTTATCGACTGCAATCCTCCGGAATATCGAAAGCTGGGAAATCTCCGACGCGGCCGGCCCAGGCCTGGGGTCAGGCGACCCACAAAGTGACCGTCTGTCAAGCTTGCTCAAGCGAAAACGGGTCGCGACATCCCTACATGTGCCTGATGCCCACTGGCCAGCCAATCGGGGATTTGTGACCATCTGCCAGGCTCCAGTTACCCAGCTTTTTGTTGGAGCCCAGCTTAAGACGCAAGCCTGACCGGGCTACCCAAGTACTATTTGCTTGGCCCTTGTACCGGCCTTGTACTGCCTAGCTCTGAGGTACATGCGCCTTTGCTGAGGTCGTGCGCGGGACCCTGACAGAGGGATGGAGGCGTATGGGAATGCAACGCTGCGCAGTGTCTGAGCGAAATACTGTCGGTCTGAACAGCTCGACATGGGTAGGTTGCCGCTGGAGACGGAGATGAGCTGCTAGGCTCTCGAGTCTTTCGGATGATCAGACGGACCCTGATTTAACGCATCCTGCCTGGATAGAAATATAGCAGGTCCCGGTTTCGTACTTTTACCTCAAGCCCGGGCGACAACTTTCGACGCAGACAGGGTCCAGACTGGTACCATCAAGCAAATCTAAATCTTGTACGAAGTCAGTCACCGTGAGCATATGATAGAGCTCACGCCAGCTAGTCGCCGGTTCCCTCACTGCTCCGACCGCGCCAGTTTCGTTGCTTTCTAATTGGTTCAAGATCCAGTCTCGGCCTTGGTGGAGTATCGCGCGATTTGAGATGCGCCAGTATTACACGAGAGGTTCATTGCTAACCACCACCGCGCAGCTCCTGGAGAACGCGCCTGAAACATGCTGTAGTTCCCATGAAATGCGAGTGAAGAAATGGCATCCAATCAACCGTGTCTTGCGAAGGCGCGCCTCAGATTTGGGCTGGAACGGCTTGGTGCGCGATATGCGCCAACCACCACAACCACTACAACCAGAGACGACCAAGAAGGGGCGTGGGAAGGCGTTGTGGGGCCTCCTGTACGTGCAGGGAGCAGAGATTCCTCTTCCGACCGCGCCAGTGGATCAGACTTTCCAGTTATGGTGGCCGGGAGGAGTACTTGCAGCTGTTGCACTGCAATAATAGCTGATTTATACACGTATAAGACGGAGGGGCTATAGGCCTTAGGTTGTTAGCGTAAGACACACCGAACACCTGGGAGACTGGACAAGAGCGCCGAAAGCTCAGCAGCCGCTACTGTAACAAGAATAATCCGAGCCGACAATATACATGTCTATGCGTCTGGCGCTTTCAATGATCTGACTGGACGGCTTGTGGGGGGCCGATGGAGGCACCAAGGTATTGCAGCCATCAGACGCGAGGTGGTAGAGCGGTGTGCCAGCGTCTGCGCGAGCTGCTCAAGGCCTCCCCAAGGATCAATCGGAGCGCCAATTGGGATCGTAAGCGGGCCCCTTCCTCGCCAAACTGTTGGTACCGAAATGCTAGTTGTGTCCCCGGGACAAGGCTCGCGGCTATGCACGCAAAGCTGCAAAGCCGGGCCCTCTCTGGAAGTCAGGCCTCGCCAGCTTCGAGCTCGGCTGGCCTCCCGGATCCTGTGCGAGCCAAGATGAGTTTCATCAGTATCATGGCATCATCGTGATGAACTCGAAGGGTTGGCCGGATAAGATTCGGCCGGATGCCGATGGTGCGATGAACTGTCCAGGCTGAGGAGCTCATCCCTGAAGCCGTTGCCAATGCCTTGTTTCCCGTCTCGATCTTGACACGCTCCGATTAATGCGGCTGTATTAATAATTCTTTATCAACGATGCAGAAGCACATGTCTGCCAAGCTCGGCCTTATCGAGCTTCACTCGCTGTTCTACCAGACCGATCACGATCTTGTGACTGCTGACGTCTAGGCCCTTGTCTAGCATTTCGGCTGTTTCAACCAGCCAGCCGTTGAATTCTCCGATTTCAGTCTGCTTGCCGGCTTCGATGTCTTGAAACATAGAGCTTTTGTTGTGCTTGACTTTCTCTCCGACCTGATGTAACATGTCCCGCAGCCTCGTGGCGGAGAAACGCTGCATCAAGACTTCTTCAGACGCGTCGTCACCCTGCAGGATCTGTATGCTACTCTCGTGTCTCACCAAGGCCTGGAGTACATTGCTCGTTTCGTTCAGGAGTGCATCCATGACCTTGACAACCTCGCCGTCCTTGTCGGCAAATAGGTCGCCATTCTTGACGCGTAAAATCGCGCTGAGAGGATTAATGATCGAATTAATGACAAGCTTCTCCAACTGGAGTACCCAGAGTTGGGGTTTCGATACCGCTCGCGCTGCAAGATGGGGTGCCTTCGTAATCATCTCGGTCAGGTAGCTGGCCTTTTCTGGGTGCTTCTCGCTCGAGAACACAGGGCCGATCGTGATGTCAGCCGGGGCAGCGTGGACGCTCTTGAAAGCTCCTTCGGAATAGACGCCATGCATGGTCACTCCGTGCAACCAATTTGGATGTTGACCATCCGGGTATCGATGGTCGTTGTAAGCAGTGCCGTGCGGAGGCCATAGTCGATTCACCCCATTCTGGACAAACAGCACGTTGGATGAGCTGCCCAGATACCGACGCAGAGAATCGAGCTGTGGCATGGCGTCCTGCGCCTTGGTTGCGATTATCAGATTGCCGAGCCGGTCTCCATTGGCAATTTCCCTAACGGGACCAATGGACGGCTTTTGGGTGGTCCACCATTCTATGTCGATATTCGAGACGCGCTCTGGTGTGCCGTACCGGGTGATCTCGATCCCAGGGTCGGTTGCCCAATGCTCAAGGAGGCTACGTCGGTGAACCACAATCGTGATGGGAGGTGGGTTGGAAAGCTGTGCGAGACACGCCGCGTAGAGGCGCCCAAGGTTCCCCACACCCAGCACATAGATACGACGCTCACTGTCGCTTCGACTGTGGACCCTCTGCTCCTCAGGTGACCTCGTCTTCCTGTTGTCCTCCAGGTTCTCCAACGTCCAGGCGAAAGGTCTAGGCGGGCTCGTCGCGTCGTCGAAAATTGATTGTAGCCATGGTGGCTTTTCATGTGGAGCAGCAGTGGACCGCTGGGACAAATGACGGGCCGCCATCCGTCTTGAGCCTAGCTGTGCCCTGACGATCTTCAAAAATGGCATGGTCTTGAGGTGTTGTGTGATTGATGCCCCTGGCCTTCTGTCGCCGAGTACCCAGACCACATCGACAGACTATGAATGAAAATGGTAGGCCAAGATGAGGTGCAGTGTGACTCACATAACTAGCGTCTCATTAAGTGGATTTGAGGTCAAAGGTTGCAAAGTCGGATCGGGTGGGTGCCTGTCGTTTAATGAATGTCGTGACGGCCCGTTCTGGAGGTGAGGAGCACTCCCTCCCGTCCACACGCGGGTGGACCGTGCACCGGTACGTACCCACCGCGTAGTTTTCATCACTTGCTCGCATCAGACCTAGGATTCTTTTCCTAGACCAGAACTTCCGTTAACGCAAGTAATTATTTTGAGCTATTTTTGGGGGTCTGGGAAAATACAGATGGAAGATGGGAATAGAATACAAGACAAAATCGAACATCGTGAGCCCTGCTGTCTAAGAGTTATCCCATCCTTCACACAATATAGCAGCCTTCATGTCTGAGCTTGTCAACATTTAAATAGCATGTGCGTAATACTTTCGGGCGTTTTAATTGTATATGAATCTAGCATGCGTGAGGGAAGGAGCGTTGACACGAAGTTGAAATCATACCTTTCGTCAAGATATACGCGTATCGCATTGACAATAACTTTTAAGGATTACCATTAGGAGTCTGGTCTCGCTATCTTACTGTCAATGAGATATACATTGATCTCTGGGGCTTTCTGAGTAATATCAGAACTATTCTAAAGGACCAAGTGATCGCAATTAGTGAGAGGCAGGCTGTTCTCCTGACATACTGCCATGGCACCCGGCCCCGCAATCGCCTCAACACATGTTCAGACTCAGTCCGTGACACCATTCACATGGGTATTCTACTAGAATCTTGAATTCTGAGGTTAACTTTGAGCATGTCAACAGATGGCTCTGGGGGAATGCTCACGTCGGTCTGGTTGTCAGTCTCTGTGGGCGTCTGTTGTCGAAACAGGGAAGGCAAAGGAACAAGCCACAGCCATACCTCTCTGAACTTGCCATGGAAGGTCGTGGACTGCCTTTGATTGTGGTTGTAAGTAGTTAAAGATGAGAGTAAGGGTATAAATCATCTCAAGGGTCCATGAAACCTGGATTCATTCCAGAACAAGCGGTTGTGTTCAGCAGACCTGCTCTATGATCGCTACAATTCAGACGAGCAGTGCTGTACGCGACACATAGAGTATTGACGGTCGTCATTGGTCCGATAAAATAATCTTTCCCCTTTGTATCATCTATATTGCTTTATCACAACTGCCCAGAGCCAAGGTGAGATGCAAAGATTGTGAGTGTAACTGACTTCTTGAGAGCCGCTTCCGAAGCTATGATCCTGAAACTTGTACAGAACACGAATAATTCTACGATCTGGAAAGTTTTACTTTCCAGAGGACCTGTTTCCTCGTGTTTCCCTTTTCTGAGCCATCGAATTGTTTTCAAGCGAGAGACATTCCCTCCTATGATGCTTCAAGTAGGACACATCCATGAGCCCAGTGCGACTCGACTCCAGTACGGCGATAGACCTCCAAGTACCCTACTTTCAGATGTGAGAGCCACATTCAAAGGGCCAGATAGCTGCTCAGGACCTAGCAATGTATTGAGCAATACTACTCAAAGGAGATGCGTGGACCCAGATAGCAGAGAAGATTGTCATTTCATCTCGTCTCTTCTCCTTGATGCTTCGTTCTTTCATTGCTTTGCAAATGCTCGTCCGTCCCAAGCTCGGTGAAGTTCCCTGATTTTGTATCTGGCAGGTATAGACATGAGAAGGCTCGAGACCCGAGTCTGTCAGTAACACAGAACAGTTGGTATTTGAACTTCAGATGGAGTGCTAGTCATGACATACACGGTATGCAATGACTGCCGCGAGCAAAAGCTGACGTATTTGGGCATGATAACATGCGTTTGATGATGCTAGCATCGTATTTATCTTTGGAGCTTTTGAGCACATACTCAAGGTAGGGTCGATTCTGTTGATAGACTCACTGAACTGTTATGTTTCAATAAAAACGATTTAGCAAAGCTCCTGAAGGGCGTTTCTCAGACAGACCACACTGTGGCCAGACACCTGGTCCATTGGTCATGATGGCAACATTTTTCAGCATCTCACTCTCCTCGAAAAATTATGATCAGAGCATTCAAAACTTCAATTGGTTTGTTTAGATGGCGTTTGAGATAAAGACAGCTTAAGACACTACACTTGTACGGAAGGCTACATGTGTAGGAGAATTTTCTAGCTACGTACACGATCCAAGAATTTCGCTCTGTAGCTCGATGGCCGTGACCTTACGCTCTATCTGTACTAGTATTTAAGTAGCTGTTCGTAAAGTGGTTGCCTAGAACACTCTCCAGTTCAAAATGAGAAGATGAAATCGGATATTTGTACCCACAAAAACGGAGGGTACACCGGTACATATGCTCATGACAATCTGCATACCCACCACACACCCACTGCTAATTCTTTGACCCATGTGGGTATGCTAGGTCGGGTTGTATTAGGCTAGGTGTATTCGGTCTAGGCACCTAGGTATATCAGGTCTAGGGTGTATCTAGTTCGGGTGTATTAGGTCTAGGTCTAGCTGTGTAGATATGTTAGGTATAGGTGTATGTAAGTGTTTGTGGTGTGTAGTGAATTGGCTGGGGCAAGCAAGTTGTGTACCGGTGTACCATCCAATTTTGCGGGTGCGACTATCCGACTTCGGGAAAATGTACACAGCAAAAAGAATAGCAAGATAAGAGAGAGCTAGAGAAAACTTTGAGGGAAAGCGGGACCCCAGAGGTTAGCTAGAGTTACCTTGTGTCCAGCCAATGTTCAGCGAAGAAGGGGAAGTGTACGTACGTAGGAATCTCTGGTTTCGAGCACTAGTGATGCACTGAGACGATTGGGTGGAAGGATTGTGGTAAAAAAAATGCTGCAAAGTCAAGGCTCTTTGAAATATCGAAAGATAATGAGGCGTATAGAGATTGATAGAAACTGAAAATACTTCTCACGCTGGCGCAAGAAAGGGGATCAGAGCACAACTAGCCCAAAGATATGAATCCATTTCTGGGACGAGCGAAAAGCGACAACCAACCACATCATGCCGGCTCTTCGAAATTTACGGCGATACAGCTGTGCGCCACGCTAAATTAGTTCCTGAACAATTAAATCGAGTTTATTTTTGAACATGGTCAGGCGGGAAGAGCCTGTCTCTTGTTCTCTTGTTCCTTATAAGCCTGGGAGCAAGACAATTTTTTAACAACAAGTGTTTTCAGAGCGGACTGAATTCTTGATCAAATATTTGTCCAGTTTTGGAGGAATCAAAGAGAGCGCTGACTCGTTTAGATGCTTATACGAAATGCTCAAATGTCAAACAAGGCGTTGACGATGCCCATCAACACGTCCAGCAAGGAATCAGAAAACCCCCAGAGACGGGAAAAATAATCAATGTCACACACACAATACTTGGACTGTCAAGGACCACATGTATCTACTGAAGCTTGTCCTACTGGAACTTGCTTACTAGACGTCATTCCAACACGAAGGTGCATAGTTAAAGTACGTGCAGAAGTTAAGAATCCCCGCGAACTGTCCTATATGTGTTCGGATCATACTTGAAGTGACCGCGAAGAACTTTTCAATTAGTACGTTCGGATCGCTTGAACTTTATTAATTGTCTTAGAGTCTTGGGATGATCCATTAGTTTCGCCACGGACTCTCCCCGATGTTCCCAAGTGGCTGAGTGGCCGCGGACTGGCGCTCGGGGTCATGGCTCGCAGTGTTTCAAGAAGGCGGGACGACGTATCAACCGTCCCCGGCTAAGAGCAATGCCACATTGAATGACACTTAAACATTTCGTTCCCGTCCGCCACGGAAACCAAGGAAGTCTGCTGAATTTCTTGCAGAAATCAAAAAAGGTAGTTGGCATCATTTCTCATCGCGCGGATCAAACCATAACGCATGATTTGATCCTACGAGCCTCTCCCTCTCTCTCTCAACATCGCCGCGACACCGACGATGAGGTTCCTCGTACCCCTGCTCCTGAGCCTGGGCCTCGCCCTCGCGCAGCAGACTTCACCCGCGCTCTGCAACGGCCACGCCGAGTACTGCGGCCGGCGCTACAGCAACCTGACGTTCGTGGGCTCGCACGACAGCGCCTTCGTGGGCACGGGGGTTGCAGACAACCAGGAGACGGACGTGGCCGCGCAGCTGGCGCAGGGCGTGCGCTTCCTGCAGGCCCAGACGCACTTCGACAACAACACCATCAAGCTGTGCCACACGCTCTGCGCGCTCGAGGACGCGGGCCCGCTCGAGGCCTACCTGGCCGGAGTCAAGACCTTCCTGGACGCCAACCCGCGCGAGGTCGTCACGCTGCTGCTCACCAACCAGGACGGGCAGTCTGGCTCGGCGTTTGATGCTGTGTTTAGGGCCGCGGGCATCCAGGGGTATGGGTTCGTGCCGGGGAGGAATTTGACCCTGGATCAGTGGCCTACGCTGGGGCAGATGATCGACATGGGACAGCGGCTTGTTGTCTTTATGGACTTCCCAGCTGGAGACCCGGTGCCTTATATCCTCAACGAGTTCGAACCGTATATTATGTAAGTGTCGACTGTCCGCGAAGAAGAGTCCACAGAAATGTCTGCGCAGTGACTTCTACACACAAAGCTAACCTGAAAATAGAGAAACACCATTCGAGTACGTGTGCCAGAGATTGATAGCAACATCCTCAGAGGGATCTGAACAATGACCTGCCCCCCTTACTAACATACTTCTACCTGCCAGCTTCACCGATCCAGCATTCCCGCAGTGCTCCATCGATCGACCCCCGGGAGCATCCCCCCAGGGCCGCATGATACTTGTCAATCACTTCCTCGACACGAACCTCTCCGGGATTCTCATCCCCAACCGCGCGGCCGCGAACGTGACCAACTCGGCCGCATCCATCACGGCGCAGGCCAACATTTGCGTGGGCCTCTACGGGAGCAACCCGAGCTTCATTCTGGTAGGTTTTTCTGGGATACAAACCACGTCCCTTTGTTTAGTCTCTCTTTCAGCAAGGGAGCCGCTGGCTGACATCTTGTGTGCATACAGCTTGACTGGATGAGTGTTGGCGACGGCATGGCTGTGCAGGCCGCGATGAACGGGGTGCCGTTCGTCCCGAGCACGACCATGAGCCCGACCCCAGGCACTGCGGCCTCTTCCATGGCGATTATCAGTACTGCGATCGGGACCGGATCCGGATCCGCGACGCAGACTGCCGTTGCCGGAAGCGCATCTTCCTCTCGAGGCGCCAGCCAGCCAGCACCATCGGCCCAGATCACAGCAATGCTTGCTTGCGCAGTGTTGTCCCTATTAATACATGTATAGGCCTCAGTCACGCAGTTCCGAGAGACGAGCATGCCACTAGTTCATTGACGAAGAGTTAGTCTCTTGACAACGGAATTCGAATTCAACAGGTCCGACAGGAGTGGTCGGGGTACGTCGAGAGAGAGCAGCCGCCACGGCCTGGTCCTGGACGTCGACAACTCCTCAATCGAGCGGGAAACACTGTCTCGACCTTCCAGTCACCGAGCACGTCTCTTCACCCTGTGGTGCCGAAGCAATGGGCACAACATTCCTGCGCTAGGGCAGTTTCCCTCGCACGAGCATACTCACGACTCGAGACCACCCCCTTCCGCCAGAGAGGAGGGATCCAAGCGCCCAAGACCTCCGAAACAACCTTTTGTTTGACTCAGAGCAACATTGACGCCAAGACCGTCTGGTTTCCACAGCCATCAGAGACATTTTTGGCCAACTCAATCTTCAGTTGGATAATACTCAGTTCGAACATCTCGAGTAGGATAATTTCTAGTGGAATAGCCTCACATGTGATGATTTCCAATGGTTTTACCATCAGCAGGATAGGCTCGAGTAGGATAACATCTTGTGGGATGACCTGCAGTGGGATAGGCGCGAATGGGATGCTGCCTTGCGGGAAGACTCTCGTGGGAAGCGCACAGTGGGTCCCCAGGGGAATAAACTCTGGCCCGAGTATACGAGCTGCATCACTTGGAGCGATGATCGACCAGAGTGGAATCCCAGATGGAAAATAAGCCTCGTCCGGGCCTGTCAGGGTAACCGAATAAAGGACAAGGACAACCCTGCAGGAGGCCCATACTTTCGGCATACTCTCGGGAGATCGACCTGACACGTCCATTATATCAGATAAAGTTGGATCAGGAGGTGGGATCGTGAAAGTCTGATTGATGGGGTATATCAGGCGGCTCCTAATTTCTAAAACGTGCTCTATACATTAAATCTTAACAATTCCTCGGAGGGGCTCGGAAAATCATGGACTCTTCAGGACGTCATCACGTACAATCCCTACTTCCCCTTCCCTTCTATATGCAACGCCTTGCAATGCTGGTGTATCCAAACAATAATGACAAAATCCGGTGGTGAGAGGGGTATTGTTCCCGCCAATTCCACCGCGCGATACTGCAACACGATGAGCAATGATCGTGAATCTTCAAACCTCCTCCTTCTCGTTGTCGACCTGCTTAGCCTCAGTGGCCGGACCCGGGCCCGCAGCGTTGCTCTCGACCCGGCCGAGGCCACGAGTGCGGCTCACTCCCGAGGCGCGGCTCATGGACTTGACCAGCTTCTGCATCCTGTCCCCGCGCTCGACCTCCTCCATGGCCTCGTCCTCAGCTTGCTCGGGGTCCTCGGCGCCGACGCGGCCGCGCATCTCCTCGAGGACCCGGGCGGCCTCGGCGGCGAACTTGCACTTGGCCCGGATCTTGGGCCCGTAGATGTAGAAGATGATGGGGAACGGTATGCACGCCACCGAGAGGAAGGCGGGGATCGAGGCCGCCCAGTGGAGGCCCAGGTTCGTGTACATCTGCTCCGTGAAGAGCGGGAAGGCCGCACCGAAGAGGGACCGCAGAACGGAGTTGGCAGCCAGAACGGAAGCAGCGAAAACGACGTCTGAGGAACGATGTGTTAGTATGTTGCTGGATGACCAAGTTACCAACAGGAAGAAGACTTACATGAATCGATGAGATAGTTCAACAGTGACAAGAACACGAGCACGATGCCCACCGCGAAGAAGGCACTGCCGACGATAGGGACGATCCAGTGGACGTTGTTGCCGTTGGTCCAGGCGAACCAGAAGAGACCAACAGGAATGAAAGCCGAGCCAACGATCGCCATCGGCAGACGAGCCTCCGGAGGAGCCATGCCGTTGTGCTGCTCGGCAATTCTTGCGTATCTCACATTATCGAACATGGCATACGCTACGGCAAACACCATGCCCACTGTGATACCCAGGAACGCCAGACCGGCCTGGCCGGGGCCCCACCCCTTGGACGCCTGGAATACGATGGGGAATGCCGGGAACATCATGTACAGTGTACCATCTGCTACCTGTTAATCACCTGCTACGGGTCTTAAAGTCGCACATTCCGGAACATTCGAGAAAAAAGATCGGGGGAATGTAGCCGGAGAAGAATGATACTTACAGACGATAGCCATGTAAACGCTGGTAAGAAAGACGATAGGCTCCCGGAAAAGAAGCATCCACGGCCGGGAGAGGGCGATCTTGAACTGCTGCGCCATCGTGTGTTGCTTCTTGTTGACATCCAGCTTCGAGACGTAGACCTTGCCGGTGAGCTTGGACAACTTGGCGGCGCGGATCCGCAGGAGGACGGGGGCGTAGGTCTCGGGGACGAGGAGGGAGCATGCAATCCAGAGGACACCCGTGAAGATGGCCATCAGACCCTCGATCCACCTCCAGCCCTCAGCCTCGCCAAGGAAGCCGCTCACGATGGGTCCTTCACACACACAACATTAGCTATCGGAGCGGCAGCGGGCTGGCTGACAAGAATACTTACCTAGAGACGGGCCCAAGAAAGGGGCAGCTGCGAAGCAAGCCGTCGCGAAGCCTCGCTCCGACTGAGAGAACATGTCCGCAATGACACCACCCGAGTTCGTCAGGGGCGACGACCCGAAAGCGCCCGCAAAGAAACGGAGGACGACGAGGCCAGCGAAGGACTTGACGCCAGCAGCGCCGGCATTGAACGCCGTCAAAGCCGCATACGTGATGGTGAACAGCACCTGCCGGCCATAGAACTCACTCGCTGGCGCCCAGAGCAGGGGCCCAACGGCGAAACCGACGACGAAGAGGGACAGGCCGAGGATGGATAGCTCCTGGGACACCTTGAACTCGGCGATAATATACGCCAGACCTCCGGAGAAGGCACTGCTCACGAAGGCGACGGCGAGGGTGGAGATGGCGGTCAAAATTGTCATGCACCACTTTTTGGTCTTGGTCCACTCCTGGGGATTGTACGGGTCGCATGGCGTGAAGTCGACTGCGTAGGGGCTGTCCTCGGTTCCGTTGCCGGGATATCTCCACTGCAGGGCCTCCCTCGTGACGCCCGCCCGGTCGAAGACGATCTTGAAGTGGTTCACGCGGGTCGTGCCGGAGCTCTCCGACTGGACGTCGGCCTCAGTCGCGGTGACTGAGCTCTCCAGGGACGTGCTCGACGGTGAGTTCGTCATTTTGGAATCTGGGACCTAGTTTGTTGTTCGGCGGCGCACCAGAAGGCGAGAGTGAGGCTGGAAGAACGAGGACTGCGTCCCATGGCGAGGGAGGAGATGCCGGCCATTTGATAAAAATCGTCCCGCTTCCTTCATCGGGTGGTCTGCTTCTTGGACTCCACCCACACCCATTTGGTCGGTTCGCGATTAAGGGGGAGCGGCCGAGATGTCTCCACCCGGGCGCAGTGATTGGTAAGGCAGGGCGATGAAAGTGGGATGCCGAGGTCCTGATTAGAGGGAAAACGACTGCCCAATAGCACAACATGGAAGGGCGGCAAATTCCTTGCAGGCTCTGCCCAGAAATTTCGGGTCGGACCAGGGATTACAGCGTGGTTTCTGACTTAGAGAGGCTCTGCGGGTCCCACCACCGCCCTGGCTAAGCTCAACATGATCAACGCCAAGCTTGGCCGGCTGTGCTACCTCGGCTCACGCCTCGTTCCAGACGAATGGTTCATAATCTCGTCCCACTTGCTCGGGAGTCCAGAAGCATTGTTGTTAAAATCCGTGGGGTATCCTGGCTGTGTATTTCTGGCTGACAGATTCATCATTTGTGAGCACTGATGAATTTGCAATGAGATCGCCTCTGAAGCCGCCGAGTGAAGATTTTGAGGGTCCAATTTTCTTTTTTTGCCATGTACTTGAGAGCGCACTGACCGGCGCAAACAAGACGTGCCTAGGCATCATCTCATAGTACATCCTCGAAAACACAAGTCGTGATCCCACAGGATGTTATCCGACAAGACGTTATCCCGGTCTTCTACGGAAAAGTGTGTCCTGGAAATCCTTGGCTGACAGTTTGGAATCCCTGCGATCTGCAACCACCCAACTGGCCCTGTATTCCTGGTCGAGGCGTCAGACGGAGAACACGGATCATCAGATGACACCTTGTTCCGGTGGCACCAGCTTCAAATTCTGCTAATGACGAGGACCGGACCCATCTCGCCAACGCAGTCGTGGACAGCTCATCATCATTGCAAAACCCGTTCCATATTGTCCGCTGGTGAGCTCATGTACAGCTCCGAGAGCCCGGGAACATTCGTATGCGTAGGGCCGGTCGTTGGTTGGGAAGGATAATTATGACACGGTCTGTCTCCATTTTTTCTGTCGTAAGCATCACCGCTGTAACCTGGATTCCAGAGCATTGGTGACGGCTAGGCAAGAGTCACTTGAAGCCACTAGTCAACGGCTCCGAACTAGCCACCGACGGCCGAGTGCGGGACGGCTGGGTTCCGGCTTAGTCTTCAAAACCACTCCACGAGTCCGACTCATCATCGCCGGTAATTGTCGCGTCAATCCCGTGGCCGTTGGCATTCGGACTTCGGGAGGCTCCCGACGGATTATTGTTGTGGGTCTTGACGTCCTCTTGGCCATTCTGGTCGTTCACAGGGGCCTTCCCCTTTTTGGATTTCTTTTTCTTGGTAGACGGCTGACAGGACGCGTCGACGTCGGGGTCGCGTGCAAACGCAGCCACGAAGAAACCCATGACACCTCGACCGTCGTCTTTGTAAGCGCGTATGCAGGACTCGGCCACCTGACTGTCACCGTCGCATGCTTCAATCTCTCCCCGGACGGGCCATGTTTGCATCCCGTTGACTTGTGCATCACGAGGCAGGACGCGCCATCCTCGCCTTTTGCCGACATCTGACTGTAATGCCTTGAGGACAACCTGCTCGTTCTCTTCGGCATGGACGGAGCATGTCGAGTATGTGATCTTGCGTGCCGCGGGAAAACTGAATGCGTGTAGTAGTAGCGTCAGCTGGAAAGAGGACAGTGCCTCGAGCCGGGCCTCGAGGTCCTTTTCTGAAGAAACAACGGTGGTGTTGCCATCATCGTCAATGAGGATGTGCTCTGGATCCGGATCCTCGACTGGACGCTTTCGCTTTTTGGATGATGAGGCTGTTTTCTTTGATGATTTACCCGCGGCAGTGGCGCCGTCGGCTGTTGGTAGGTGCAGTTCTGGCATGTCGTCTCGCCCAACAATCCCGCTCCCTGAACAGCTTGGATCGAGGAGTATGGCCCCAGTGTTGGCATATTTAGCGTCCAAGGGATCGACCTTCAGGAAATCCTGGCCCTGGTGGATTTGCGTGAAGTCATCGGAACCAGCCAACTTGACCATTTTCTCGAGCGTCTTTGCCCTCCTGGCGTCTTTCTCAAAAGCATGTATGCCGCTGCCGGGCTGTTTCTCGCCATGGCATTGCGACCTGATAATTGCAGCAGCGTGTGTTGTCTTGTTACCCGGGGCCGCGCATCCATCGATGACGTCCCCATCAGAGGGCTTCGGGTCGAGAAGGTAGGCTGGGAAGCAAGAGGCCTTGTCTTGCAATATGATCTGCCCGGATTTGTATGCAGGGGATCGTGCAAAGTCGAACCTGGGCGAGACGGCCACGAGGTTGGGAATATGGTCATCGATGTAGATGAGCTTGCCATTGCCGGTCAGTACCTTGTGTACAGAGTCTGCTTTCTGGTGGTCTTTGAATGTTGTGGACAGCTGCTGCTCGAGGGTTGTCTTGAGGGCGTTGACCCGGATCCAACGGGGATGCTGACTGTCGGCGTACAGACTGGCTTCCACCTGCTCCGTGAGAGCATCGACGGACGAACACTTTCTGCGTATCTTGGCACGCGTGAACTCGGCGTTCAGACGAGACTTGTGGCGATCAATTGTGGCTCTAAGGCCGTGAGAGGCTGGTAAAGCAATGCCGCCCTTTGCAAGAAGAAAATCATGCACCAGAAGAAGTGAGAGGATCGGTGTGAGCTGTGAGAACAGGTCAGCTGGTGCACCTGCCAAATGCGTGGAGATGCTTGCCTTCTTCTCATGTTTCAATATCTGGGAGTGGTCAATGACCTCAGCAAGGACTGCAGACCATTTGCATGTCTCAAGGGCAAGAGCGTAGACCTGGTTTGGAGGAGACTTGAGGTCTTTCTTACTGAAGACTCGGGACCTCAGGTTTCCTCCTGACGAAGAGTCCTGTTGCAAGACAGACGCAGCCTCATGGTAAAGAGACATGACTAGAATCAGATGCCTCGCAGGCCTAGGCCCTTTGATACGAGCATCGGAGTTTTTTGATCCACGAGTGTGGTGAAGTGGTGTAGCAAATTTGACGTTGATATTGACGGCGGGTAAGAAGAAAACGGCAGCTTCCGCCCCACCACCTGCGCTAAAAACTCTAAGTCTGACAGGGGTCCAACCCCTAACCTCCAGGGTAGCCAGCCAGAGGGCAACTTCCTCTGCTAAAGTCTAAACCGAACCATCACGTTTCTCTTCATTGATGCGAAAGGAAAATAGACCTGTGAACTTTTGTTTCGTATCCACTACATCATTGTGCCTATGTTACAACCGAGAGGGCTGCCACACAAAAAAATGCCGAGTGTAATCTGCTGCACAGGAGTTTTGACCGCCAGACAAGAGCAGTTTGTTTATATTGTTGTATATTTATACACATGGGGCAAATGCCACTGAAGACAAGTACACACACTTCAATCGTAAAGTCGTCCGAGAAAAACATCCTTGTTCCATTCCTCACACACCTGTCTCAGAATGCTCAGTCCCAGCGCCATGCACTTTCCCAATCATCAATCCACCCTGCACATTCATCAATGTCATAAACTCCATTGTCTATTCCAGCCAGTATACCTAGCTAATCCTGCCCTAAGTCGCCCGGCGCGTACAAGAACTGAAACAGGTCCGCCCTAATCGTCTACCATAATGGCAAAGGCTTGCGCACATGCCCAGTGAGAAGTGAAAGTTTTGCGCATGTTCATGCGTCTTCCTGGAACGGGGATGAAAAAGCCCTCTGCTCCCCCATTTACCGCCTGACCCGCCTCGCGTGAGGCGAGCGGTGCCGAAGCAGGTGCTCATGAGCATGCGCGTGCCCGTGGCCGGCGTCCCTCTTGTTGCGCGCGTAGGGGAGGTCCGTCTCCTTGCTCCCCTCGTACACGGTCTGGGTGACGGTCACCCAGAGCGTCTCCCAGATGGTCTGGACGTCGCCGTTGGGCAGCGTGATGATGGCGGACGAGACGGCCGGCGGGTTCTGAGGAGCCACGGCTGCGTTGTCGGCGGGCGGCGCGATCTCGGGCGCGGGCGTGACCTGTGCAGCTGGAGGGCTGTTCTCCTTGGGGGTGGCTGCGACCTTCTCGTTCCCAGTGTTGCCGGTGGCGAGGGAGAGGGGTGCTGCCGAGGAAGAGGATGATGAGGAGGCGGGTTGGGCAGCGCTGCTAGGGACACTATCGCTGCTGCCGGAGGAGCCAGAGCCAGATCCTGATCCCGATCCCGACTCAGACCCAGACCCAGTTGATGGTACGTCCGCCGAGCTGCCCACTCCCCAGCCGGCCAGAGGGTTGTTACCCGGGAGGGCAGTCATAGCAGTACTAGCAAGGCGGTTCCCCGCGGGTTGGGAGGCGGCATCACAAGTTGTGGTCCTGTCCCTGACGGTGACGCCTCCACACTTGTCCATGCCCTCGTCTCCAGCGTTGCAGGTGTCGATGACATGCTGCAGCACATCAGGCTCCCAGGCGGCGAGGAAGTCCGCGTGAGAGGAACAACCAGTAAGGTCACCGTTGGCAAGGACGAAAGGCTGAGATCCCTGACCGGGAGTCCACCTGTCCTTGAAGACCGGCGTGTTCCAGTACATCTCGTAGAAGAGGTGAGGCGTGTGGATGAAGCCCTCGGGGCAGTTCTGCTTGCCTGTCGCCATGTTGACGGTGGGGTAGACCATGTTGTTCTTGTAGTCAGTCAGGTCCTTGGACGGGTCGTAGCACGACGGCATGTGCACGTCCTGGCGCAGCGGGGAGGCATAGCCGTCGCACTCGGCGAAGGGGAAGCCCTGGCCGGCGCCCTGGTTGTTCGGGTCCTGGATGCCGGCCTTGGAGCCGTCGGACTCGGAGGCAGAGGGCCAGGCCGGGACGTTGTAGTCCGAACGCGGGCAGGTGAACTGCGCAGGCTGGATAGTCTTGGAGCCGTCGAGCTGGAGCTCACCGCCAAAGTCCGGGCATGTTCGGAGGGAAGCGTCTCCGGCGACCATCTGCAGACCGACGGGGAAAGCCTTGATATCGTCATCGGTGGGCTCGAAGAAGTAGTAGACGTTCATGTAGAACATATCGACCGGCTCGACGGTACCGGCAGCGTTGTCGTGGAAGTAGAGTTTGGGCACCCAGTACCCTGAGTTATCGCCAACGATGAGGGCGTTGCTGCAGCTGGACTCCATCATGGACTCGCCGGTGGCCGAGATGCCAATGTTGCTACCCCCCATGAGAGTGTGCATATGGGAAGAAGCCTTGCCAGGCGACACGATAGGATCGACGAGGTCCTCCAGCAGGGGCCCATCTCCGTAGAAACGCAGGACGGCGAACGTCCTGGTGTCCTTTGCTGCTTGC
Organism: Diaporthe sp. HANT25; assembly: GCA_013435955.1. Classification (NCBI taxonomy): domain Eukaryota; kingdom Fungi; phylum Ascomycota; class Sordariomycetes; order Diaporthales; family Diaporthaceae; genus Diaporthe; species Diaporthe sp. HANT25. Next base: position 1,180,396 of record JACBFG010000025.1, on the reverse strand, counting down.
ACAGTGACCGCAAGCGCAGCCAAAACGGCAGCTGAGTACCTCATTTTGATATCTCGGCAGGTAGGCGTTCCTTGGATGATAGTCTGAAGGATGGTTGTTTGTATGGTCTTTAGAGAACGTAGTTTCCACTGGGGTTTCTGTAATTGGTGATGCTTGAACCAGGGCAAGCAGAATGAAGTACAGTACTGCTCAAACGGATAAGAGTTCCTTTCCACTTGGGTGTTGAGATTGTTTGTCAGCAGCTTTGCAAATGAGAGTGGTTTGAATTGTCAATGAGTGGACTGGAAAAGAAAACCAGAAAGTGAATGGCACAAGGGCAGACCAGCCAAGGTGAAGGGAGGTGGAGAGCGGGATAGGGCTGGGAAGACAGATCGAGAGAGAGACAGGAACAGCCCGGGAGCAAGAAATGCGCCCAGAAGGGGAATGAGAGGGTCATATAGAGGGGATGCTGGGCCCCAAGCCGCCGGGGCCTTGGTGTTGAGGATTCCGGGGTGGGCAAGGCGGCAGAGCGAAGGCTCTCTCGCCTAGATGCAGATGCATGCGGCAGGGGGGCACCGACAAGAAAGAGAGAGAAAAAAAAGGCCCGGGCCACCGTGTCTGCAGGCAGGGTGTGGCAGCCACGGAGCAAACAAGACGATTAGAGGATGTTTATTCTTGCATTCGGCGGCGGCAAATCAAGGTGGTTAGGCCCATGCAGGCCGAGATGGTGGTGGTGCCCCTGCAGAAGGGCCGCTCGGTGTTGCAAGGATCCAGCCAGTTTGCCCGGTATTCGAGGCGGACCGTGGGATGAGGGTTGATAGTTGATAGATAGACCAGTCATATGGATGAATCGCATACTCATCTGGCCCGAAGGATTGCTGCAGCATGCACACTGTCAGTTATAGTATACCGAGGGGCACATTTCAAGCAGTGAGGTGAGCGTTGTTTGCCCATGTCGCATCTATCGTCAGCATCGCCAGGAACAAGTTCTTCCTAGTTTACGTCTTGGTCCTACACACACAGTGACTAAGTTGGTGGTGGCTGGCTGACAGGCGCTCCAAGAGGCAGGCCGGTTGTTTCAAAGGTTGAGGAGCGCGGTTGGTGCCGTGACTTAATCCAGTCGAGTCTATCTCAAGGTTCTCCTCAGGTCTCCCGCCGTGCGGTCCACCACACAGTCCTTGGGCGCGAAGAAATACTTCACATCCTGGTTCGAGTAGAAAGTGCACTTTGGTGTGGTATTCGAGATGCCTTCAACCCTTTTCCACTGTCCTGATGGCAAAGACGGGTGCGCGAGGTTATGTGGCGTCCAATCACTATCATAGTCCACAAACGTCCGTGTAAGCAAGTAAGAGGAGGGGCACACCACGCGAGGAGGCTCAACGTCCAGAACGTTCTTTGATCTGCTCGCTCTGGACTTCAGATTCCCTCGGCGACCCCACTGAGGATCTGCTGTGGCTGTGGCCAACTCAATTCAGCGGGTTCCTGTGGGCCTTCGGTCTTCACCCAACGTGGATGTTGGGGACATCATCGATGGCCTCGGCTCTGTCATCGCGAGTTCAGTTGTCAAGTATTTCAGAAATGAGAAAACACAGGAAATTGTGTGCTGGCCAAGTGATCCCTGTGAGCCGTACAACTAGCCCGGGCTATGAGGCAGGCCAAGCAGAGCTCTGACCTGGCAATATATTAAACTCAGCCACTGCGCAGAACGCCATCTCCGTGATCTCGGCACTCAGCAGCAGATGGGACACGAGATCAAGCCTGGACGCCGGCACTGGCAACCAACAGAGCTTGAGCGAGAAGAAAATCCACCTTTTTCAGGAGAAGGAGGAGAGCTGTGCCGCACAGCGAGATTTCGATGCATGTTGTCAGGTTGGAAAGGGTGCGAGGGTGGGAGGTGGAAAGAGCATCCATCCTTGGAGGGGTTCGTCCCAAGTTTTTTGCACAGTTGCAGTGCCAGCCTATCGGCTCCTCCCTTGACCCGGCGATCTGCTCGTTTGGTGAAACACGCCACAAATTAAATCCTCCGAGCAAAACTCTCCCGCTTTTGACAGCGGATCATGTTTTGTTTATTACCACGGGCTCTCTATCTGACGGGTTGACTTGAGCTGTCATGCTCCTGCACCCACCCACCTCTCGTCCCTCTCGACACGGCTATGCAATATGACCGTTCAGACTGCAGGACGAAAGGCTTGTTTTCAGGCGCTTCTTTCCTACCCTTCAATCCCGTGTCTACCCTTGACTGTTTTAAGAGTAGAATCTATACGCGGAAATAGGATCCTCTCATGTCATAGCGCTGGTCCCCAAAGGCGCGCGGCTCAGCGACCACCACCTGTTCATCCGCCCCGGGCACCCGCTCTGCCCTCAATTTTGCCGCCCATCAAGCCCACCCTATCACTTCACCCAGACGTCGAAAGGGATTTGTTTCAAAAAGTATGCTAACGCCTTGACAGGGTAGGATCAAGAGCTCAAGTCTGGTTGACCAATCATGAACTGCGCGTACCTGATCCTTCCCCCCTTGCACGTGCAGCTTAGGGGGGCTGACGGAGTGGGAGGGAGGAGTTTTCCATGTCACCATGTGCACCTAGATGCTTATGCTTATCTACCTACCTACCTATTTCGCGATCGGCAAAGGTTCCGACTCCTCGTCTAAGCATTTTGCCCTCCTATCTTGTTCGGCTTGCGCCGATATGGTATCTACCGGTGATGACCGGGGCAAAAGAAGAAGAAGAAGTAGGTAGGCCGCAGGACAGACCGTGATCCGAGTGGCGGCCTGCAGGAAGATGGGCATGCACACCGCAGATACGCAGAACTCTTCATGATCCTATGAGCAAAGCCAACCAGCCGGAGAACGAGCTTCAGGGCGAGACACGACACATCACTCGCACAGAGCCAACGTCTCGGGAATCCCGCCCAATCTTCGTCCCCAGCTGCAAGCCTCCCGGCGCACCGCATGCAGCTATCCTCCGTCCCGCTGACACCGCCCAGCTAGGCGGGGTCGTGCAACATGTCATGGCAGCCACTGAGCCACTGTGTTCGAGTGGTGGTACGGGAAGGAAGCTGGTTTTCCGGACGCTATGGCGGTGGACTTGCGCAGGTACTATGTGACTCAGTGCCGACAAGTTCCTTCTTCTCGTATCTCAGCGGAATATCATTCGTGCATTCGAATTCCGGTTCCTGAGAACCCATATAGACTGTTTTCCTCCAGTGTTATAGATAGATCAACACACCAGCACCAACACTCGTACATGCAACGATCTACACCTAGCCTTTCTTTGCCCACATCAACTCGCAGATGAGACTCACTCATCCGACTCGTTCGGCCAGCAACTCCCGACCTCCAGCCTCCCACCCTTCTGCGCCTGGAACGCCAGCACCGGCGTCCCGAACTGCAGAGGGTTGCCCTCCCACACCACTACGTCACCGCTCTTCTCCATCCCCAGGATCTCCTCCACGTTACTCGACACGAGCTTCAGTGCCTCGTGATCAGACAACCCAGCGTACTTGGCAGTCCACGAGGCCTCCAGGGCCAGGGACTGGATGCGGGCGTCTCCCGGGGGCCCTGTACGTGTAAACCACATTAGTATATCACCCGGAGAAGCGTACTTGGAGAAAAATAATATGACTTACCGCCATCGGTGTTGATGGCCACCGCGTAAAACACCCCGGCCTCGCTGAGGATGTCCGCCGGGCTTCGGCCCAGGGGCGGGCCTGGCGGCGAGTCCTTCTTGGTCCACGAGTCCGGCCCGGGCCTGGTGGCCGTGAAGATCAGGGGAATCTTCGCCTTGGCGATCTCCTCCGCGAGCTAGATAAAAGAGAAACCAGAGTCAGCTGGCCATGTTCCCCAAAAGTATTCTATCATCTGTGGTAATGGAGTCAAGTAGAAAAGCTGTGTTGGTAACTTACCAAAGGCGCCTCATGGCCTCCCAGGATGACCGCGTTGACACTCGGGAAGTCCTTCTTGAGCAAAATAACCTGCTGGATGTCGTGCTGTGTTAGAAGATAGTCAGCATCGTCATTTCCTCGGCCAACGTTACCCAGACGGTGACACTCACATTGCTGTCCGACTTAACGACCAAGGGCAGCGACCCATTCGCAACCAGCGCCCACGGGTCTTCATCAACACCACCCTCATCACTGTCCCTCAACGCCTTCTTGCCACCCGCCCTGATAAGCCCCCTCAGTTTCTCAATAGCCACACTCACAGCCCCACCATTAACCTTCGCGTCCTCCCCAAGCAGAACATGCATCGCCACATCCTCCTGGAACAACCCCCCATTAAGAAGCGTGCTGTCCACGCCTGTCCGCATCCCAGTCGACACACCAACCACCAGCCCTCCCTCCGTCATGGGCGCCTGCACGGCCCTTGTGACGCCGCCCAGCCGCGCCCTGGCAAAGGTCTTGGACTTGGACTTCCCCCCGCCGAGGCTAACGCCGTACTTTGCGTGGTCGACGCCGGCGGCCTCTGACCCGGCCGTCTCGACGATGCCGTCCCCCGTGGTAGGGGCCATTGCGATCTCCGCGATGCCGAGGGAGGACGTCACCGCGACCAGCCCGCGGCTGAGGTGCCCGTTCTGGAGCTCGATGGAGGTGACGTGCTCGTCGTCGTGGCTCCCGCGGAGCTTGGTGGCTGCTGCGCGGCAGTCCGCACCGGTGCCGAGGCAGGCGACCTTGCCGTTGGCGATGACCATGGTGAGATTATCCTGTGCAGACTGCGCTCCCCCGACGCCGGTTGTGAGGAGCTCGGGGAACTCGTCCAGGAACGACCTGGTGATGCCGCTGATCACGAAACCCCTGCCCGCATCTCGGGACCCGGAGCACACCTTCTCCCTCTCCTCGTGGGCTAATGTGGCGCGCATGGCGGGTTTTCCAGCCCCGGTGTGAGCATCCGCCCCTTGCGCGACGACCACGTGGGCCGAGCTCGCCGCGACCTTGGCCGGGTCCAGCGTGGCGACGCCGTCGATGAAGACCTGCTTGGGCGTCGCGCCGATGGAGAGAGGGTGGGAGTCCCAGACCACGACGTCTGCGTCGTAGCCTGCCCGGACGTAGCCTACCCGGTCATCGATCTCTAGCGAGGCGGCGGGTACTGAGGTGACAGCCTGCAAGGCCTTGTCCGCCGGCAGGCCGAAGCTGTGCCCGACTGCCGACTGGAGGAGCAGGTACTTTGAGTTTAGGTCCTCTTGAGAGTGGTCTGACTTGTAGGCGACGGGTATGTTGTGGTCGTTGAGGATCTTGCCCGCCAAAAGGCTTGCCGCGTATGCCTCCTTCTTGTAAAGGGCGAACTCGGCGAACGTGGCGATTGTGAGATTTCTGAGAGTCTCGGTCAGCATTTGTATAGGTATAGAGATTGCTCTCATAGGAGGTAGAGTATCGAGGGGGAAAAAGCATAGTCGCAACTCACTCGCCATATTCTTTGAGCATCTCTGGGACCTGCCAGGCCGCGATGGCATGGTGGAAGGCCCTAACGCGGAACCCAAACTCGTGCGAGATCCGAAGCATAGTCTCAAAGTCCTCAGGCTCATAACAGTGGTTGTGCATCGCCACCTGGCCCCTGAGCATGCCCGCCGTGCTGTCCAGCTCCAACTCTTCGGGGTACCCTCCCTTCTCAGCCAGCAGGCCGGCCCTCTCCTTCGCGGAAACCGCGCCCGTAGCAGCCTCACACCACCCGTCCTGCTTGTCAACCAGCTCCCTCGCCCGGGCGAGCCACTTCCTCAGCTCCCAAGCGTTGCCCATGCGCGTGTGCTTGTAAACACCAATGGGGTTCTCCCCGCACGCCATCTTCATGTAACGCCGCCTCCCCGCTGGCGGAAGGCCGTGCTCCAGGAGCATCTCCTCGACGACGAACTCGGCGTTGAGCCCCGACCGCCACGCATTCTTGACGACGGTGCCCTCGCCGCCCATGATGTTGGCGCTCCCCGGGATGATCAGGCTCGAGGTGACGCCGCCGCTCGCAACCAGCTTCGTCGCCACGTCGTAGGCCTTCATCGAGTCCAGCGCCCGCACGAACGGCGTCAGCGGGCCCCAGCCGCCGAACATCTCGTTGCCGTCCGCGATCTCGCTGATCGCCGGCCAGTCCTCGACGGTGTGGTGGGAGTGCATGTCGATAAGCCCCGGCGTGACGTGCGCTCCGTGGAGCTGGACCTCCTCAGCGCCTTCCGGGGCGGGGGCGGCCTTTGAAGAGGGCGTCACGGAGGTGATGAGGCCCTTGGAGAAGACGATGTCCACGGCGGGTTCGATAAAGTCCGCGCCGTCGAAGAGCGTCGCGTTGCGCAGGACCACGGTGTGGTTCTGACCGCTGACGGCGTTCCATCTCGGATTCTCCTTGCGGTCCCTGGGGTTGAACCTGGTGGGCAGCCTCGTGGTGGCAGCGCATGAGTCTAGGCCGGCCTGGAATCTCTTCTCGTCCAGGGCGGACAAGGCGGGGCGGGACGAAAGGTTCAGGTATTTGTTCAGAGATAAGAGGAATATCAAGGCCTGGATGACCACAAGGGCGCGAAAAGAGAAAATCCTGTGCAATCGTCTCGTGGACTGTGCCTTGGGATATGCAGCTGCCTCGTAGGGCGGAGGCGAGGAGCCGGCCTCAAGCTCGGCCTTGGCCTGCTTCGGCGCCATGTCTGTTGGTCGCTTGGCACAGCAATGACAGCAAGTTGTTATAGACCAATTGGTCCCAATGATATCTAAAGAGTCCCAATTGACCGCAAAGGATGCCTTGAGGAGCTGCCAAGATCAAGATGTAATGGGTGTTAGTGTTAGTGGTGAAGGCAGGGATGGCCGAAGAGCAGAGGTTCGACGTGGTTGGTTATCTACAGAAACAGACCAAGCTACAGATAGCAAACCATGACGGGCTCCGGTAGTCTTACTTTTCTCAGGCAGACATAATGCGTGCCCACGTCAAAAATTCCACGACATTGTCACAGACCGCGGAGTCGGAGTTCGGAAGGTGACGATGATGATGGAGCTCATGCAGGGGGGAAGCTCCGTTGGCTCTCCCACACAGTGAGCTAGCAGGCGTTCCTACGACCTATTGCATATAAGCCCCCTCACTAACCTGAAGTCTCGACACTGAAGCCAGCAGGGATCCAGTTCCTTTGGTGGGCAAAAGTCGTCAGGCAAATAATTCAGGATTCCTGCCTGCACTCAAACATTGTGCCGTCTTACTTTCTACTCGGGCCTGCTCTCGCTCACACCATTGAATAGTCAATTATGCTTTCTAATAGTCAAGCACATCTCTTGACCCAGGTGCGCAAACACAGATTGACTGAATGGTCCGATATGATACCAGAGTTTCTCTTACATGGAACAAAGCGCTTCAGTCCTTGAGTGTGAATCATAATTGGTAAGACGGCAATCGAGTCTGCCTCGATCACTCAAGCCTTCAGAGGGGGTAAAGTATACACCTGAAAAGTCCTTTTGCAAGGCTTCAATTTCTCTATGGTCCATCTGCCCAAACCAATTCTCAAAAAGAAAGACTCGACCTCACAAAACAAGCCATCCCTCGGTCAACGCCCTAGCGCTCTCATAGTCCCCATTCGTGAGCGAGTACGTCCTCAAGTTGACAGCAGACTCATACACAAAATCCTTGATCATTCCCTCCTCACTGCCGTCCCCGCCCCCATTCCTCTCCCGGTGCTCCCTCGCCTCCGTGAGCGCGCGGCCGTAGAACTCGACGGCGAGGTGGTATATCCCCAGCAGGTGGTAGCACCGCGCGACGTTGTAGTGCGCCTCGAGGCGCTCAACAATATCATCCGACCGCGACCGGGAGCCGTAGTACTCGAACATGTAGTGCATCCCCTGCGCGATGATGAACTGCCTGTTCTCGGCCTGCCGCTTCATGGCGTAGTGCACGTACGCGATCCCCGTGCTGAGGTTGACCATCGGGTTGTCCGGGTCCAGCGCCGCCGCCCGCAGGAAGTAGTTGAGCGCGTACGTGTAGCTCGTGCTCGTCAGCAGGATGTGCCCGTACAGCATCAGCAGCGCCACGTCCAGCGCCTCGTGCCGCGGGCCCTGGCCCTCCCCCCAGGGCACCGCCCGGTCCCACGTGCCCATCGCCGACTCGGCTATGTCGTGGGGGAGGAGCGTCCGGTCCATCGCCTTGATCTGCCGCAGGATGTATTTCTGCGCGGGCCCGCTCGCGTACCACGATACCGGGGACTGGCACACGCGGCACAGCGCGCTGAATACACGGTAGCTATCCGTCGCGGCGACGTTGTTGCGCATGAAGAACCGGGCCACCGCGACGCATGTCTCCTCGTCTGCCGCGTACACCGCGCACGCGGCCCAGGCGACGTGGATGAGGAAGGTGTTGTCGCTGGACTTGTAGACGATGGAGTCACGAGCCGACTGGCAGACGAGGTACGCCTCCTTTGCCTTTTGGTGCCTGGCCAGGCTGATGGCGTACTCGAGGAAGAGATCGAGCCACTCGTCGAAGGGAATACCACGGTGCTCGCTGCGCTTCAGCGTGGGCTGCATACCATCGCCCTCATCAGGCGCCAGATCTGGACATTTTTAGTCAGCTTGAATCATAACGGATTTGGAGACATGCCCGGAAATTACTCTGCTGCAACCGCTCCGCCATAGCCTCGAGCTCGTTGTTCGGCTCAGCGGTATCCGCCGCGTCCTGGTCACCATCGGCCTCTTGCCGTTGTGCTTCCTGCTCCTGCTGTTGCTGGTGGAGCTGCTCTCTCTTCCTCCTGTTCTCCTGGAAGAACGATCCATAGCCCATGAAGTTGAGGTACTTGTCCCATGGGTAGAATTCTTTGAACGACCGGAAGTCGTCCACCAGGTCCTGCGCTGCTGTCATCCACTCCTCCTCGGCATCCTTGTTTCCGCTCTTCACTTGCTCGCGCAGATCCAACACCCTCTGATATTTCTCCTTGAAGTTGTTGGTGACGCTCTCCTCGTACTTTTCCCGCTGTGCCTTGTTCGCCATGCGGCGAATGTACACACGCCTCGCTCGCTTCGGCCTGGCTGCCCTATCGCGGAGGACTTTTTGTCGGACTCTCTTTTGCCTCGTCTTTGTCTGGTCGCCCTCATCCTCGTCGCCATTGTTCCGGGCATCTCGCTTCTGATCGCGCTCCAGTTGGAGAGCCTCGTTTACGAGAAGGAAGGCCTCTTCTTGCTCTTGATTCGTCTCGTACATCTGGGCAAGCTCATAACGCGCCTCAATATTATCGTCGTCGATTTCAATCGCAGCGATGAAGCACTCCTCCGCTGTGGCCTGGTCCTCCATCTCGAGGTGGCATTTGCCTTGTTGGACAAGTATTTCTGCATCGAGCTCTCCTGTCAACCGCCGGTATAAGTCGTAGAATTCCAGAGCGGTTGTGATCCTCCTAGCCTCAAAGAGCTCATTTGCCAGATCCTTGATGACGAAAGGGGTGTCCATGAAGACGGCGTAGATGTCTGCATCCTGGGGGTTCAGCCACTGCATGTGCCTGGTAGCCTCCTCTTCCTGCTGGAGCTTGAGCCGGAGAATGGCCAGCTTCGCGCGAAGGTCCAGCGGCAGCGCCGGGCCGTACATCTCATGCGAGTACTTCCCAGGATCACATTCGCCCACCTCCTTGCGGCGGTCCTCGTCCTGATCCCACTCCCGGTCGTCCTCGTACCTGTCCCAGAACTCTTCGGGAGCCCTCCCGATCAGCATCCGCGCCAGGGACCGCAGAGCCAATGCGGCATCGGAATACTTCTCCAGGAACGCGCACATCTCGACAAAGATGATGACATCCGACCACTCAAAGTTCCCCCTCAAGGGCTGCCCGCCGGAACGAATCCACTTGATCAAATTCTCATAGTACCCCCTAGCCTGCTCGACGTACCTCTTGGCATTCCTCGCGTCGAACGCCGCCTCCGCCATGTTCCGCAACAGGACCATATCGTACGGTCTCCTCTTCAGTACCTTGGAGTACTCGGCAGCGGCGACATTCGAATTCCCCGCCTCGAGCGCGCAGTTGGCCTTGCCGACGCGGGCCTTGAGGCTCTTGGGGTTCGCCCTGATGGCGGCGGAGAAGCACAGCTGCGCGGTGCCGAGGTTGGCCTCGCGCTGGCCCGGCGTGACGTCGTCCAGCGCGTAGTACGCGCAGTTCAGCCACCCGTCAAAGTCCCTGGGCCGCAGGTGCGCCGCGAAGCACTTGGCCATGATCGCCTCGGTCATCCGCCCCGTCTCCTCGTAGATCGACGACAGCATCACCCACGCGTCCCAGGTCTCCGCGTTGACCCGGATGATCTCCAGGGTGATCTCGAGTGCTTCCTCAAACCGCGACTGACCCCATGCCTCGGATGCCTTGGACAGCTGCACCATGATGTCCGCAGAAGGGGCAGCAATGTTGCTGCCTTTGGGGACGACCGCACGGCGTTTGGATCCCGGCGCGATGTCAAGCCTCGGCCGCTTGGGCTTCCGCTTACGAGGCAGCCCCGAGCCCATGGCCAGTCGTGGGTCCAGAACATCCTCATCGTCATCCGAGGACTCGGCGGCCATGGAGGCCTTGAAGGCAGCGACGTCGGCATCGAGCTTGGCGATGTCGGCTTTGAGGCGGAAGTCGTCAGAGTCGGCGTCGGAAACCTCAAGCTCCTCGTCTTGCTCCTGGTGGCCCACCACGTCTATGTCGTCGTCCTCATCCAGATAGCTACTGAGGCGTTAGCGATGCCGTATAAACACGCCGGGAAGATTGAGATTAGTTGGGTGGTAATTTGAGACATACTCATCAGCGGCAAGAGGCGCTTGCGGCAGGGGCTGGATGGAGAGCACATTGTTGATATTCGAGATTTCAGGCGGCGCGGGTGGCGGAGCCAGCAGATCTCGAAAGTCCGCCTCCATTGTGAGCCAATTTGCTGATGCTCTTGACGCGACCTTTTCTCAGTCCATGAGACGAGATGTTGTCTGTGGTTAAGTTGGTCACAACGAATTCCTGAAGGTTGAGCTTGCAGTGAGTAGTGCAATTGTATGTATGTACAAGTGAAGGCTGCCCCACTATTCTCAAAGTACTTCGTACCGTCCATGCGCTAAGTTAGCTAAAGGAATACCCGTGTACCTTGGTACTTTTCAAATATACGCAGAACGTTTAATACGACCGTCCGCGCCCTCAACGTCTTCCCACTGCGTTACTTGATGCAATTGGTCTGGTGATACCATGAACACTCAATCCAACTAATATTGCGAAGAGTTCGGTTGGTTAATGTCGGTGCCAACTGTCAGTGACCAAGGTTCGGTGATATTCACGGCCTAGATAATCGATCAGATAGCTGTTTCTTCTTCACGTTGCACATGTCACTACAAGCCTACGCAGACAAATGCCTGCTAAACGCAGACAAATGCCTGCTAAACGCAGATTGGATCCTTGTGGACCATCATTTTCAGTTGTGATCATGCTCCAAGAAATCGTATTGTCTTGCCGATTCTCCCAACTAGACTATGAAGGCATATCGTCTTCCATCCCCAGAAAGCACCGACGCTTTCTCGCCAGCTGCTCTTCTGCACGAGCTACCTGGTTATCTGTCCTTCCCAGAGATTCTCGTTTCTCAATTCCTTTTCTCAGAGATGCTTTCCCCTGAATTCTCCCCCTAGATTGCTTTGTGCTTCAACTTTGTTTGTGGTGCATCTACCGAGACGTCTTCATAAATGTACCAGAGCGCGTATCCAGATGTCGGCCGAGCCAAAATCATACTGATGAAGAATGCTGCCAACGACTTTTGCCGTCCATAGAGACCTCTGTGCGGTTGAGGAAAATAATGTGCATGTCTCTGTCCGCAAAAGTGAGGTCAACTCACGTCGTGATGAAATGCAAAGTGCAGCGTTTCGACCAGTCGAGACAGGTATTAAGTAAGTTCTTTATGGGAGCTTGCCCGTGACCTTGGCTTCTGTGCACGTTGTCAGTCTTCAACTCGGAACCAAGGCCGGGCGAGCGTCACGACCTACCCTTGACTTGTTCAAACACCTTGAGCATCTTCCTTCTGGCACCCAGAGCGTTGACGCCACGAGCCTCGAGCTGTGCATCGTCCAGCTCGACCAGGTCAGTCCACTTCAAGTCCTTGAGGTTATCGGTGTACTTGTGCAGGCGGAGACTGCGCAGCCAAGCTGGGATGTCTTGCAACAGGGTCGGATCGGTGGGGTCCTCAGGGGGCTTGCTAGTACCCCTGCGACCACGTGGGGAGCGGCCCCGGTTCATGTCAGAATGGTCTGACAGATAGCCCTCGTGCCCCATTGACATCCCACCCAGGTTCAAAGAACCCATGCCGTTGTTGAGCAGGGGCGAGGCACTGCTGTATGGGTTTAAGAAACCGTTGGCTTGCGGGGAGGCAAAGTTGCCCATCGGCTGGAAGCCGCCCTGCATCGCGATGCCGGGAGAGTTGGGTCGCGACCTGTCGCCACCGCCCGCGAGCTGCTGCTGATGCTGCTGGATGGCCATCACTTGCTCGGGGGTCAGGACTTGTTGTCCGCGCTCATTGCTCATAACAATGTTCAACTGGCCAGGCATGGCCATTCCTGGGGGCAGAGGCGAAAGCGGAGCGCCCGGAGCATCGTTGGATCGAGCACGGCGGTACTTGCGCACGTCGTCGAGTGCAAACCGATTGTTGACCGTAGAAAGCGCAGCCAGCTTCATCGCCGTGGCGTTTGCAACCATATCCGCCTGGTTATTGCCCTGCTGCTGGGGGTTAAAGTTGGCGACCATGGGAGTGTTCACCATGGAGGCCCAGTTCCCACCGCTAGGACCGTACGGCGAGAGCAGAGGAAGATCGCCGGCCTGTTTGTCGCCGCCAGTTGTGATAGTCTGGCTCTTGATCTGCTGGTTGCCTGAGATCTGTTGTGGGCGGGGAGACCGAAGCCCTGCAGACGGAGGAGGCTGGACGAACTGGCCCATGGGCGTCTGCCCGGTGGATGACTTCGGTCTCTGGTCCTGGCCCCACGGAGATGGGCTCTGGCCGTTGGAGTCATCGGGCGCCGAGATTGTAGGTGCGACGAGAGACGATCGGTTGTCGACAGTGCTGTTTCGATTCGAGGGAGGGGCAGTGCCCGTAGACTGCGTGTACTTGGCCTTCTCGGTGGCAATAGCAGCGGCGGCATCAGGGAACATCGCATTGATCGTGCTTGAATCGAGGCCCGACTGGCGTTTGTTCGTGGAGGGCGCACGGGCGAGGGAATTCCTGGCGGAGTCGACACTCAGCTTGCCCATGGCGTCACTGAGGCGGCTCGATAGGGGGTCTGCTCCTTGAGGTGTTAGCTACGTCACGCCTGGCCAAACGGAGGAGGTCTTCTTGCCTTTGTCAAAGTTGGCAGGCGACAGCACGCCTGACATGGGGTGCCCCTTGCCCATCTGCTGCAGGACCTGGATGAAGAAGCGAATCTGCACCTGGGTGGTCTGCTGCAGGAGGGCGTACAGAGCGGCAGTCCGCTCGGCCTCGCTCAGAACCCGGAACCATTGTTCGATAGCACTCAGTTCATCCTTAAAGTCCTGGTCCAAGGTAGCGGCTGCCATCTCCTCCAAGGTGGTCTCGTACTGATCAATATCGGCGATCCACTGCTGGGCGAGCTTGTCCTGGGGGTCAAGCTCGCCCTGGCCCTGGCCCTGGCCGTGTTGCGGCTGGCCGTAGAAGTCGGAGCTGGGGCGGATCTGCTTGGACTGGGGCGTGCCGGTGAGGGAGGCCATGTCGGCAGAGGCACGAAGCTGGTGGCCGGCGCCGATGGCCCTCGAGGAGGGCGGTCGCAGGGAAGAGGCGTTGCCAGCCTCGGGGGTGCTGTTGCGGTTGCTCATGATGTTGGACATGTTGAGCTAACCAATCAACAAAGGCTGTGTCGAGTCGATGATGGTAGCCGAGACAGGTGCTCGATGGAGCGGAGATCGGAAAGGTGAAAGATGGGTACGTGGTTGTATTAAAAGTGAAGTCCTGGCCTGCCGGTCTGCGAGTGGACAGGGCCGTGTCGCATGGGACCTGAAACAAGACTGGAAGGCTGTTCGAGGAATCGGACGGAGGAGGGTGTCGGGGGCAACGAGTGGCCCGTGACAAGTGATGTAGCGTTTCGTAGATTTTTCGACCTGACAGTGTTCCCTAAAAACCGTGCGGCTATGCTAAAAGGGGATGGGGGGGTTTTGGGCGAGAGGGTGCTGCTCTCTTTCTTCTCTCGAATAGATATTACGATGCAGGTGGGGCGCTTCGGCTCAGGCTCAGGCCCAGGCAGGCAGGCTCAGGCTCAGGCTCAAGGCTCCCGGGGGCGCGGGCTCGGCTCTTGTCGTTGTTTGCAGGATTAAAGGCTGTTGGCCGAGGAAAGTTGATCTCACGAATGGGAAGACAAAGAGATGCGCACTTTTCGTAGGCTCCTGCAGTGACCGGCTGACCTCAAAGGAGATGTCGAAAAAGAGGAGTGAGGTCCAAGTCGAAAGGCGACCGAGCACAGTTGGGGGAGTGGTGAGGCGAGGAGCAGGCATGGAAAATAAGGGGTTCGGGTGGTCTAGTATGAAATACTTGGAGGGCTGCAGGATTGGGTCGTCAGCGAATCGGCTAGCATGGATGGTTCCTATGGGGCTGCTCTAAGAGGCGAGCCTTCTGGAAATGGATTGGGGGCGAGTGCTGTGGATCCCGTGCCAAGGTGGGTCTGATATGCGGCGACGACGACGACAGGGCTGGGCTCGGCAGGGTTGAGATGGGCTGAGTGCAGCAAAAGACAAATACAAACCTCGGAACCACTGCAGCTCAACTTCGGGTCACATGCAGCAGCTGAGATCAGGTAGTTTGCCCGGGGAGTTTATATTGGCAATTGCCATAAGGTTAGATTTTCGATGAAAGGACGAAGGCAGGGGCAGGAAGCAACAAAGTTGAGATGAATTTGTGCTGCTGGGGAGGGGAGGGGGGCCGCACACGGGGGAGGATCGACGGCAAGGTAAGATTTGCGGTTCGAGATCACACGGTAGCTCGCCGACGGGGGGATGATAGCACCGGAGCGAAAGAAGAAAAAAAAGGAGAAGATATGGCACCAGGAAACGTTTGGAGCAGAGTTTCGCCCCACCAGCAAGGCAACGTCCCCCAAATGGGAAGCTAGAAGCCGGAGAAGCCCTTTCAGCCTTCCTGGCCAGCGGGGGGAGGGTTTGATGTCTGTGTGCACGGCGCAGGACGGGCAGAGGGTAGGAATGAGGAATGGAGGGGATCCATCAGTGTACTACCTACTTGCTCACAGACTTGACAAAGTCAATCCAAGAGTACAGATACTGAAGAGGAAGCTGGAAGCAGCTGGCCGAGTTTAATCTCCTTCAACAAGCTTCTCTCGTCTTGTTCTCTGGCACCGCTCGCTGACCGTGGGGGCTGATTACCCAAGAGGTGAGTCAACAGGTGATATTGATGCTGGATGATTGCGCTCATGATGATGACAATACAAGAACGAACGACTATAATAAATCAGCTCCCCCCATATCCAGTCCCAGGTGCTGAGTGAGGTGTGCAAAGAATACGGCCACGCGGATTGGGCAAGTACCTGGCGGTACCTTGCCTGAGCAGCCCCAGTGGATGCTCTGCAAATGGCCCACTAGCGCCGACTGGGTGGGCAAACGTGAGACCCGGGCTGGCAGGGCGCGGCCTTGCTAACCTTAGAAACCCGCCCCATGGAATCCCTCCCACACACTCTCTCTACACTCTACTCGTGGCCGAAGGCACGCTGACTGGGACGCCTTTCGCTTCATGAACCCGGGGGGATTGATTTATTGATTGATTCAGGAACGCCATCCATCCACAAATGCGAGTCATTGTGCAGTTTTGGCAGTGGGCGCTAGTCTCAACTCGCATAGAGAAAGACACACTAACGGCCACATATGTCTAAGCCGGCGGCAGCTCTCTCCCCCTCCCCATCCGTCACTATCTCCTGACCACGAGGCCAGGTAGGTATTCTGACAGACCCTCTCTCCGATGCATGCCCGGGCCAGAAAGCGTCCTCCGTTTTGCGATCCAGAGCAGCTCGCTCGGGTTGAAAATCTGCTCAGCTCCTGAAATCTCATTCGGGATCCATCAGAGGGGAGGGCACACGAGCTCCGTCGGTCCCATGCCATGCGGCCCTTGCCCCGCAAAATCCCCTTGCGAGGAATAGATAGCTAGGCCTGCCAGGTAGACCTGCATGCTGTACCACCGGCCGCTGCACCCTCTGGTCCACGGGTTTTTGAGCCGCCCGCCCACACACGCACACACACACACCGTCTCCCTCGTTCTCTGCCCCCTCCAAGTCTTTTGCTAAAGATAGCACACATATTCCGGAGACGATCGCCCCTTGCGGGCTGTACCTGACTCTTTTGTCGTCATGCTCCCCACGAGGCCACGAGTTAGCCAGGTTGTCCCGGAGCAGCCGGGTGAACAAATAGAAAAATTGGCGGAATCTTCTTCTGTTGGGGACATGGTCTAGATCCCGGGCACGATTCGAGGGAAACTTTCTTTTTGTTCATTTCACACCTCGGATCCGATGCCGATTAGTTCTTGGCGGATCGAGTTGAAGAGTAGCTGTTGGAAGCCCACGTTTCAGACACTCTGCTATGAGCGCATTACATGGAGCGACCAGATGAGGCTCGACTGTCACAATGATATCAAAATAATGTTTGCAGCCGAACATTGGTATACATCAGCTAGCTCAAGAATTAGTGAGAACGCTGGGTTATTTGAAATTGACGCATGCGTCCTCGACTTAAATTGGGGTCCAATGTCTCGCCACACTGCAAGTACAGTCAGACACTGTAAAGCCACCTAGGCGAGGAACAGCCTCCTCCTACCGGACTGTCATCAGACAGATGTCTGGAAACAATCAGACATGAAATAGTTCGTTGCTTTGGACGTGGAAATGTAGCCGGTCTTTCATGGGCCCAGGCCGCTTGAGCAGCGAAGATACACAGGCCTTTGGTAATAGACGGGCAAAAGATCGATCTTGGCACGATAAAATCCTTCAGACAATTTGAACATGGAGATAAAGTTCAATGCTGTACACACTAATGCCGTTGTTGGGTTGTCCTGTCTTGGGGATGAGCGAGTGGTGCTCCAGGAAGGGGGCTTGTGGTTAGCTGCCGTCATCTCCATCCAAGGGCCACGCGCTCGCGAGAGATTGCTCGTCAAGCCGGCGGCCAGGGCTTGGATGGAGGAGCATGTCACTCGGGAGAGCGAGCACAAATGGCCTGGGCGCGCAGTGCACACAGGGACGTGTCTTTGATGCCTTCGAATTTGGGCAGTCACGGCGGCCGTGACGGCATCCTAGCCGCGATGCTCAGAGCCTGGGTGATATAAGCACAAGAGACGCCCCTGTAGTTTGTTCCCGAACCGTCATGATGGTATGATGCCCTGTCGCAAGCCAAAATCCCTCGTCATCGAATTTCTAAGTCTCGGTTTCGCTTTTGGTTCGTTGCGTCCCCTAGACCGTCTCACGCTTGCCCTCCGCCTTCTCCTTCTGTAATGGCTGTCAGCTTTCACAATCGGCTTGCCACCGAGCCCGCACGGTGGACAGGTCGGCTGTTCGGGGCCGGGGCTTGCTCACCAGAGCCCGCATGGTGCCGTGCAGGGCATATCTGTGGTTTCGTCGGAACTTGGGGTCGGTACCCTTCAGGGAGGGGTAACGGTTGGTCTTGGGCTTCTTGATACTGTTTGCAGACATTCCATCAGTATGACTGGTCCGTGATCATTGTGTCTCGTGCCGATGTCTCCCGATCGTCCTCATGTCGTGATGCGGTGCTGTTTGGGAGGGGTTGAGGTGCGGCTTCGCTGGTGCGGTCGAACGTACCCGTTACGGTGAGCCTTCTTGCTCTGGTTGTGCTGAGACGAGTTCTTCGACTCTGTTTGCGAAAAGCTATCAGTAATCTAGAAATCGAGAATCACATTGCTCGGGGACAAGCAGTTTCACATACTGGCCATTGTGACTGATTTGCCGCGATCTGGGGGTTCGTCGGTTGGTCAATGGTGGTGATTGATGTTTAGTCAATTTCGGCGCGGGTTGCAGAGTTTTGGGAAGTTTGTGTGTGTCTGTGGCCACCCAGTGAAAATCAGAGTCTTCCGTTAAACTGACCGTTTCGTGGCGCTAGGTGCACGGCCCCGAAACCACCACGACGGATTCTGACAACCCGCCCACGTTTGAAATGCACGCCACTCGAATTGACAGTGAAATAATTGAAACAGTGTATTTGCTCATTTATGTACGCGAAAATTGAAGACAATCAGAAAGATGCTATTTACTTGATCACTCATATTCCTCTGTTGCTCTTCTAGCCTTTCACCAGTATGTGATGTGCCGTGCCAAATCGCAACTCCCAAGACCCACCGGTACTGTAACGGAATGCAGCCCACAGGAGACGGTCCCTTCTTCCATTGTTGCGAAACACCCCTAGAAATAGGCTCTCTAAAGTCGTGTCAGATAACTGAATCTCGCCTCGTCCTTTGAGAAACCACCACCAAAACAACAACGCTCATGCTAAAGAAAGAAATCTTTTCGCGAATCTATTTCGTTGTGATTGGAGCAGTGGCATTCCTCGCAGCGACCAGCTGTGCAGCCTTCGCCAGTTGCTGTGACCGCAGCTTCTGCAGGTAACGAATGAAGAGGATGAACATGATCTCCACACTGAGGTCAAAATAGCGTTAGCACCGCGACTCATTCCCTCTGGGGTTGTGGACTTTGGCGGAAGACTCACCGTTCTTTGGTCATCATCAGAATGCCTTGCACCAAAATCCCCTTCAAGATCTGAGGACCAATGCCCTTGAACAGCCCAAGGGGACCCTCATTCTTGATGATGAACTCCATCACCTCGCCAAAACTCTTGAAGGGTTTGCCCTTCCTCGACGGTGGGGGCTTGGACTGCAGCCCGACCTTGGCGACAATGAGTGGCTGCGTGGCAACGGTTGCTAATGCCTTGGACAGAGCTCCCAGAACTGTGAAGCGGTGGTTGGTTAGCACAAAGGATCCAGAAACAGACACCATGACGACAAAAAGCCCGGCTCAGGGGAAACACTCACCAAAGGCCTGCCACGCGCTCAAAGGCCCCCCGCCGGGGAACAGCAGCGGCTTTAACCTCTCATAGGCACCATACGTGATGGATGGGTTGACCACCAGCACCAGACTGGCCTTGAGGCCCCTCCACAGGCCAGTCACGCCGTCCGGGCCGTCGATGACCTCCCTGGCCGTCTCCAGCATCCCCTTCCTCTCCGACTTGCTCTGCGTCTGCTGCCGCGTGGTGACCACGGCGACAGGGATGGTGAACAGCTGGGCCAGGGCACCGGCGACGGCACCGAGCGCCAGCTCAACGGCGGTGGACGGCTGGGTCGTGACCCTCGCGCCCTTGAAGTACAGCGCCCTGACGGTGCTGTACCAGTAGAAGTAGGCGAAGTTGGTCGAGGCGACACCGAGGAGCGAGCCGCTCATACCGGCGTACAGGCCGGCCAGGCCCTCCTCGTCGAACATCTGGGTCAGAGCATCCCAGGTGGACGTGTAGTGCGGTGTGACGGAGGTCGGGTCGGGTGTGTCGCCGGGCTTGCGCACTTCTTGGACTTGGAGCCTAGTCTTGACACTGTGACGAGAAGACGTTAGGGATTTGTTCAGAATGCTGACAGGGGCTCTCAGGTCGAGCAACGTACATGTCCAACGGGTAAACCAGGGCATTGGCGAGCACTGCACCCGTGGCGCCTGCTGTCGCCTTACCCCATGGCCCAATTGGGGCGGCTTTGGACTGGATGGCCATTATTTGATAGGTACTGCTTGAATCGAATACTCCGTGTCAAGTCAGAAGGTCGTGGGGAAGGCTATGTGTCCAGGTAGAGCAACCGAGGCGCAAGCCGTTCAATCGGCGGTCTCTAGCTCGCCGAACACCGGCGGCCGTCGTGGGGCTTAGGGGAACAGTGCGTGGGGTTCTATTCCATTCACGAGAAAAAACTTATATGGTGCAAGTAGAGCCAATGAAATTAAAGGTCGTAATGCGACGGATCTAGATACAAAGAAATGCGAGGAACGACAGAAAAGGCGTGCCGGCGTGGTGGTCAAAGACGAGGGCGTTATCGAGACCGAGCACGGCAGATCGGTGGATAACCGTGAACCTCGGTCGTCGGGCTGGCCTCCCATGTGGAGCCGGCCTGCCGCTCCCCGTTTTTTGTGTGAGCCAGGTGACGTCGGCCAACGGTTGTGTGCTCCAGCCCACTCTTACGTGCACCATTTATTATATGTGTCCATCCGATCTCTACAGGGTGTAGTACTGCTACGGACTAATATAACCCGGGTAAAATAAGGCTGAAAGGGAAGGCACTGATTGACTGACCTGGTTTGATCAGTTGCAAGTTCGCAAAACAATGAGTGGCCCTCCACAGTACAATGTAGATGATTTATTGCGATTCTCTGCTCATCAAATTCCGCGCCTGGGCAGAAGAGGGTTCAACCCTCAGGAGACAAGACTTGGCAGAGCACGGCCGATTCCCCAAGAGTCTAAAGATAGAAGAAGAGTGTTTCTCCAGACACGCATCGAGCTTGGCAAGATTTCATCAGTACTGAAATAGACTCTACACAAAGTCCTCAAATAGCGATATCAGGATTAAAAGTCCATACTACCTGGCATATCTTGGAACGGCCGAGCCTGACCGGGGGTAGAGCTGTCATCCGTTGTAGCATATATCTCCCCTCTCATATGCCAGGCCGGTCGGTCCATCAGTTCGCGGCTGGTTAGACCACCGACTTGGGATTATGGCCTGCGGCTGTGCAAGCTTGACTCTTGAAACGTCCACCGTCCGCCGTCCATTTCTCGCACTACCGGTGACCTACCAGTCCCAGTACCACGCTTGGATACAGTATCGAGATATGCGCATGCGTCTCTCGGCTGACTCGATTTGACCGTTATGTCCGCCTCTTGAAACCGCAGCCTTGGCCCGGTTGCTTCTCCTCTGGATTCGCTTGACCAAACCTCATCACCTGCGGGATCCACCCGTCCTGCGCCTCGCAAATGCACCAGCTTCCTGCACCGGACAAGAAAGCCCGAGATATCGAGCATGTTGCGATGTCCTGTGAGGTCACCACACCCGCCGCCCGAATTTGCCAAGCGTCCCCTTGAACCCTCTCTACCAACTCGAGTCTCCGGCCAGCGTGGGCCATGAATGGAGGCTCAATTACTCCGTGCCCTATGTATGAGTAGCCGTTTTGGACCGATCGCCTTGCTGTCTGCCTTTCTAAACCTGTTATCGCCATGGAGGCCCAGGCTAGAGTGAGTGAACTCATGAGCAACCCCTCTCCACGCCCCTTTACCGTACAACAACAGCACACCGTCTCTGACCAATGCGGCACACAGGAATATGAGGCCAAGATCAGCCGGACATCCGGCCAGGAGGCCTTCAAGAACGCCATCCAGGCAGCTGAGCTGTACATGAAGGCCGTCAAGGACGCCCCGACGGCTGCTGAGAAGTCCCGCCTCAAGGCCAAGTGCCGCGACCTCATCGCATTGGCCGAGACCCTCAAGACGTCGGGCCCCACTGCCGCGCCGCCCAAGGCCCCGAAGCCCAGGGGTCCTCGCCAGAGTCGCGAGCTGCCGACGGCCGAGAAGACCATCCTGTGGCGGTCCTCCAAATTGCATGGCAGCGTTTTCCCGCCCTGGGAGGCGGATCCTGACCCGGCCGTCTTCCGGAGCAAGAAGCTGGACGAGCCTCTCTTCACGTGAGTTTGGCCATACTTGTCTTTCGGCTCTGCCATTCTCTCTCACACATTCTGAAAGACATCTGAATTGTCTAATCATCTTTGTCCAAGTGACCCCTCAGAGTTCTCGTTCTCCAAGAAGCAAAATGAGATCTTTGACGGCTGGAAGCGTCCCGCCGAGATCTTCAACGACTCGGGCCCGGAGTTGTTCGAGAATATCATGGTAGCCAAGACGAACAGCGACCTTGTGCAGGACATTACGACCGATTGTTCTGTGGTGGCCAGTCTATGTGCAGTGATGCGTCATTTGAACCCCAACAAGAAAGATTCGGTAAGCCCGTCTTGAGCCCCTCTGTCAAAATGCCTCAATGCTCTTCTGACAACGTGCAAGTTGCTGCCAACATTACTGTACCCATTCGACTACGCCAAAGGCAGGCCCATAGCTTCGCAGAATGGAAAGTATATGTTCCGTCTCAACTTCAACGGTTGTTTCCGCCAGGTGGTCGTGGACGATCGCCTGCCAACTTCCAAGACGTCTCGGACGTTCTTCGTAGTCGACCGGAGGAATCCAGAGCTCGTGTGGCCTGCTCTCATGGAGAAGGCTTATTTGAAGATACGCGGTGGTTATGATTTCCCAGGCAGTAATTCCGGCACAGATCTTTGGGTCCTCACTGGATGGATTCCAGAACAAATATTTTTACAAAGGTGACATCTGCGTGATTCAAGAGTCATTAGAGGAAGAGTGCTGATGCGAGTCTATACAGCGACGACATTGAGCTTGACCAGACATGGAAGCGCATCAAGAACGCATTCGAGTATGGCGATGTGGTAGTCACTCTAGGCACAGGGCGTCTCTCCCGCCAGGAGGAAGAGACGCTGGGCTTGGCAGGCGAACACGACTACGCTGTCATGGACCTCAAAGTCCAGGCCACGGGTGAGCGCCGGATGCTCCTCAAGAACCCGTGGTGCGACGGGCTCGTCTGGAAAGGCTTCGGTTCCACCACCACAGTCGACGCGGAGGTATACCCCCCGCCATCACCGACCTTGTCGCGCCCAGCCCAGCGCTCCAACTCTGACCTCGCATCCCCGTCGCCATATGCCGAGCTGACGGGGACCTTCTGGATCTCCATCGAGGACGTCGTTCAGAACTTCGAGTCGCTCTACCTCAACTGGAACCCGAGCCTATTCACCGACCGCCAGGACCACCACTTCACGTGGACGCTCCCCAGCCGCGCCATGCAGCGCTCGTTCGCGCATAACCCGCAGTACTCGTTCACCTCGCCGACGTCGGGCGTGGTCTGGATCCTGCTCTCGCGGCACTTCCAGGACGGCGAGCTGCCCATCGCGCGCAGCCGGCACACGAGGCAGCCCAACGCCGCGTCGTACAGCCTGGGCTTCATGTCCATCTACCTCTTCGACAACGCCGACGGCCACTGCGTCCAGCTGCCCGACAGGCCGGCCCAGCAGTCCCCCTTCGTCGACAGCCCGCAGACGCTCCTGCGCTTCGAGGCCCAGGCGGGAACCGCCTACACGGTCGTGGTGGCGCAGGAGGGCCTCCCGCTGCCAAAGTACCCGTCCACGCTGTCCTTCTTCAGCCGCTCCCCGCTCACCATCAGCCCGGCCACGCCGCCGCTGAAGCACTACACGGAGCTCGAGTCGGCGTGGACGCGGCGCACCGCGGGCGGCAACGCCCGCACCGTCTCCTTCTTCCACAACCCCCAGTTCGCCCTGGTCGTCCCCCAGCCGACGCCCATCTCCCTGCACCTCGCCACGGACGCCGACGACGTCCCCGTGCACGTGGACCTGGTGTGGTCGCAGGGCGGCCGCCGCGTCACCGCCCTGACGGTCCGCGACATCGTCTGCTCGTCGGGCGAGTACCGCAGGGGCTGCGCGCTCGCCGAGATCCGCCGCCCGCAGACCGTCGACGCGGGCACCTACACCGTCGTCGCCTCGACCTTCGAGCCGGGCCAGCTGGCGGGCTTCGCCCTGCGCGTCGGGTCCGACGTCCCCGTCCAGCTGCGGCCCGTCCTCTCCGACGCCGCCGGCCGCCTGCGCTCCGAGCTCGACCCCGTCGTCTTCCGCGAGGGCGAGAGCGAGCGCCAGCGCGCCCCCGTCTCCATCGCCCGCCTGACGCGCGCCAGCGTCGTCGCCCGCTCGGGCACCATCGACGGCGGGCCCTCGGCCTCGGCTTCGTCCTCCTCCCTTGGGGGCCTGCCCTTCTCCCTCAGCGGCTCCGTGGCCGCCCTTGGCATCACGAGCAGCTCCAAGGCAGCAGCAGCATCACAACAGCAAGACTACCACCAGCAGGCGCCCCCGGCGTCCTCCGGCACCGCCAGCCCGATAAGCATCCCCTGCTCGGTGCGCGTGTCCTTCGAGTACGGGACGGGCCCGCACGCGCGGGCGGCGGCGGTGACCGCGGACGGCGAGTTCGCGGACGCGAGCATGGGCCTGCGCACGGGCGACGTCGACCTCGACCCGGACGCGGCCCGGCGCGCCGGCGGCCTGTGGCTCGTCGTCGAGCAGATGGGCGTGCACCGCGAGGGCCAGGGCATCCAGGTCGACGTGCTCAGCGACGGGAGGATCGGCGTCGGGCCCTGGGAGAGCGTGGATGACTGATTTTTGATTTGATCGATTGATTCATTGATTGTCCGGTCGAGTTGCTTGCTGTTCTTGTTCGTGTGCTTATTTTACATATACTAGCATGGATGGGAGTCTGTCTACTGATTGTATGTCTCTTCGGGGATTGTGGCCTTTTACTGTGACCTAGTGCCGACAGATCACTTAGCAGCATCCTCGACGCGCTCGTCCACAGCACGTTCATAGACAAATGTACCTAGTTGCCTTGGCGGAATTTTACCGACTTTGTGTAGATATCTCAACAGAGGTGGTGATGGTCACCTGCCAGTAACGCGAATATTTTATGTGGGGTGTGCCAATTCTGCTTGTGCATACATACACCCAGCCAGTCAATTTCTAGCCAGCATAATGCAACCATATAGGATCATATTGAACCATGTTTTTGCAAGGTAAAGCGGTCAAGGCATTCAGCTAGCTTAATGTTGTCTGCTGTACACATTGCAATCCATCTCTGCCGAGAGGAGCTCTGATAATCCCACCCTAATCCCATCACTTCCAAACCCAAAAGTCGCTTGCTGGGGGAACCTAGTTCCGAATTCCTGCCCGTTCAAGTGGTACCCTAGCCCTCAGGTACCACGCGGGCATTGAAGCTCCGCCTGCGAATAGAATCGTCTGTCCATCCCATTTTCTGAGCCTGTTCTTCAAAAACAGCCAACGCCAGAAGCTGCCCAACAGCAATCAAAGTGGCGCACGGCCTGATTTGAAGACTACCCCCAGGGTTGTGCGGTCGTTCCTTGCCAGAATTTCATAAAAGACAAAGGGAAAAAGTGAAGCCGAAAAAGTATGTACAGCGAGCGAGAAGTAGATGTTGTCAGGCCGTCGATTTACGAAGCCGAGTTGGGGAGGGGTATCGTCAAAGTGTCGAATATGTACAGGAGAAGTAAGAATTGAACTTGAAGGGAGGTATTGATAGATCGGCTGTCGTATTTGATATTGATCAAATCGGTCCGCCTCGTCGCCTTCGACCACGGCTTGGGCCGTCTGGTCTCTGGGACAGA
This sequence comes from Diaporthe sp. HANT25, assembly GCA_013435955.1. Classification (NCBI taxonomy): domain Eukaryota; kingdom Fungi; phylum Ascomycota; class Sordariomycetes; order Diaporthales; family Diaporthaceae; genus Diaporthe; species Diaporthe sp. HANT25. Next base: position 1,155,187 of record JACBFG010000025.1, on the reverse strand, counting down.
ACATCGCGCAATTCCGGATCGTCTTTATCTTTGTCCACATGGTGAACTCGAACGTGTCTACACTTTGTGAGCAAATCTGATCAAGGTTGAATGCGTTCTGGGTTAACCACAAACCTCTGCAAGTTGTCCGGTCTGGGATATTTGTGTTCCCGATCTGGGCAAAACGGACAGACATATCCAGGCGACTCATGGACTAGCCCATGGCGTATCATTTCGTTCTTCCGCTTGAAACCCTTGCCGCCTTCCGATCGAGGACACCCTTTCACCGGACAGTAATGTGGTCGAGATTGAGAATGGACGTTCGCATGTGAGTTCAAAAGGTACTGAGTCTGGAAAGGAGGGGCCCTGCACCCTTCGAATTTGCAGACGTACTGGCCAACATCTTGAGGATTTGAGAAGGCCAACCCGTCTATGCTCATTCTATCAGCAACCGAGTGCGTCGAAGTCGCAGGCGTAGAAGCCGAGTGGTCGGTGCTTGGCGTGCTGCCGCTGTTGTAGTCCAGGCTAGCTCGGTGTGTCATACCGCTCGGGGGGAAAGGATAAAACGGGCTGGGTGGTAGCAAAACAGAATGCGGCGAGCGAGGATCGCGGGCATAGAGCTCGTGCGGTGAAATAGGTGGGGAGGCATGGCTGATGGACGGCAGCCGAGTCATACCAGAGCCAGGTATAGAGGGAGGAGACTGTTGAAAGGATGCGGGAGACAGCGCCTCCGGCCCCAGATGGTCTCTGATGGACGGGAGCGCGATCCCGGCGTTCGACTCTGACCTCGGGGAGGCATTTTGAATCGGCGGAAGCTCGCCGGGGCCGGGGCCCGCGAGACTACCCGTGGGTGATGTGAAGGTCCCAGTTCGAGGCGAGTAGTAGTCGGTAGGACTGTACGGAGCTGGGATGACTGGCTGTGGCCTGTCATCTCTCCGGATGGCCGTTTCGGGCCGAGTTATGGCGGGAGGGGGTGATGAATCTGAAGGCCGCGATGCCTCTGTATCTGTGTCCCCGACAGTGGTTGATGTTCGCCCATCCTCGCTTGGGGACTTGTGGTCGCCCAAGGCCAGAGCCGCCAGAGCACCTCCGGCCAGCGACTGCAGGTCGGAGGGAGAGCCCGGCTGAGCGCCGCCCTTTTCACTGCCACGTGCAGGTGGTTTTTTGACCCCGTTTGCTCCTAGCTCTTCGGAATCGACCATGATCTCTGACTCGTCCATCGAGCTGTCCGTGTCGGGGCTGCTGGATACTTCCTCCGAATCGCTCGGCAACGCCTCTTGACCAGCCATGGTAGCGATGTCCGGATGCCTTCCATTGTCCATGATTCCTATCAGAACGGCATCACCTTGACTTGGACGAACCTTATGTCGCTTAGTTTTCCTGCTACCAGGACTGGGAGGTGGACTGACTTGAACCAGCGGAATGTCTGGTGGAGGACTTATGCTTGGTCGGAAGGTTACCTTTTTCGGGACCAGCAAGGGGCTATTCCGGGGCACCACAGCATCGGGGTCGTATACGTCGTGGGCAGAAGCCGGGGCAGCGGCTGTAGTCATTGCTTCAGATGTGCTCGCAGCTTTGCGTACGTGTGTGGTCAACTCGCCATGAGAGTAGGAGGCTGGGTCATAAGGCCGGGGCTGGTGGAACGGCCGTTGGCGCAAGGCTCCACCGGTTGTGTCGTCCCTGTGTGGGCGCCAGCGAGGATCCGACCCTATAAACGACCAGTCCCTCACGCAGTGGGCAAGCCCGTTCTCGCGTATGGCTTTCCTAGCTCTTGCGACCCTTTGTTCGTATATAGGTAGGTGTGTGTATGTGTGGTTGTGTGTGAGCGCGTGTGTTCCTCTCTCCTTCTCCACACACGAATCCCTTGGCACCTTTGCGCCTGTTGGTACGAAATCGGCAAGACGGAAGCTAGAACAATGGGCGAACACGCCTTTGTTTCGCGGGGGTCGTGGTCATCCAAGGGAGAGTTGGTGGGTGTAGTGGCCCAGGCAGCGGTAGCCCGTGAGGGTGAGGGTAAGGCGAGGAGGGTTGGGGAGTGGAGGTGTCCAGGACGGTGTAAACGAAGTAGCCCGCAGAGCCCCAAGCCTAGGAATGCGGCGAAACAGAGCCTCTTAATGATATGGGGAAATGCTTGGCGCGTGACCGGGTCCCCCAAGTCCAGTCCCAAAAGCGACAGGCTGAGCGGGGCAAACAAACTGCTGGGAGTAAAAACCGGGGGAACACGCCGGGCGGCAAGGATGAAGGGGGTAGGAAGAGAGGGAGGCGATGGGCTGCTTTGTCCACGGGTCCCTGGTGAGGGGGTTTCGAGCTGGGGTCGGGAGGGATGGACGACTGTTGCTCTTGCTCCAGACCAGACCCAGACCCGAGCCGACAGCGTACCACCAGGTAATAAACTGTGCGCTGCCCACTGACACTGACACTGACTGACACCGACACCGACTGGCGACCGACCAAGGCACCAGCGCCGTTCTGTCGTGGGGCCGATGTTGGGATAGAACTAGTCACAGTCCAATCCGATCCAACAGGACCCAACCTGTGCCCACCCAACCGTGCTTGGGGACGGCGCTTCAGACCGAATATGATGTGATGCGGTGGATGCGATGGATGCGACTCGATGCGATGTGATGCGATGCGATGCGCTATACTGCGCTACACCGGGATGACGATTCTCGTGGGGATACAAATGTCTCGTAGCCAAGCCGTAGATTGCAGAGTGACAGGCGGAGCCTCGCTGACTTGACTGCGTGCCCCAGGAGCCTAGGAGCGTGGGAGCCTGGCCGACTGACTGAGTGACTGACTGACAGACTGACTGCCAGACCGACGAGGTTGGGATCGAGACGGTTGATCAGCAAGCTCGGGAGGTGGAGGGAGGCAGGCAGGCAGGCAGGCCAGCAGGGCGAGGCGAGACGAGGCTCTGGGTGGATCGGCTGGAAGAGCGGGCGGGAGAGCGCAATGCAACGCCCCCAATGCAATGCAGTCTGCTGCTTGTTCCTTGTGCGTTTCTCCGTTCCCGGGGCTGGGAGTTGGCAGGTTTGGTTTCTGGCTGGCTCGCAATCGTCGTCAAAGCTGGCAGCTAAGGTAACTCTGGGAAAACAAGGCGGAGCAGGCGACAGGGAGCTGGCCGTTGGCGTGTGGTGTTAGCCACCAAGCCGAGCCGGGTCAGGCAGGCCAGGTCTGGTCGACAAGACAAGACAAGACAAGCAATAAGATTGGACGGGACAAGGGAGGTGGGACGGGGGGGCGGGTGAGGTGGTGTCGGTCAGGTATAGATTGGGGGGGTGTCAGGGAAAGGCGAGGATCGTGGTTTAGTTTTTGGGTACGGTGGTATTCCGGGTGCAGTGCGAGGTGCCTGAGTGCGAGCAGAGAGCTGTGTCTGTCTGCTGCCGCTGCCGCTGCCGCAGCTGCACAATGAGCGCAGCGAGCGAGTGAGAGGGCCGAATCTACCGAATCTAGAATCGAGTCGGTCTGGCTGTCTGGGCGCGCCCAAACTTTGAGGCTGAGAGGCCGTGGGGACTCATAAAAAAAGTAAAAAGCAAGAGTCAAAGTTCCCCTAGTGGCACACGTCACCCGCGACGCCCACGCCGCCGCCTTCGCCGTCACTACTGCAGCAGCGGTGCCGTCTGTTTACATGTGCTTGCCACAGCTTTGGTACGATTTCCTAACGGGCAAAGGAAAATGGTTGGTGGTGATTGATGCATGCCATGTGTCACGTCAGAGTGGAAAAGGAAGTCGAGGATGAAGCTGGTTTGAGATTGGGAGGGAAAGGATTTGGGCTGATTCTGGGGTCATTTCGCAGCTGATGATGGGACGGGGCCAGGCTGAAGCTGTTCCGTCGGTGCATCCTGTCCGTCTGTCTGTCTGGTTGTCTGCCTGTCGACTCATTCAGTCATTCATTCATCCTCTTGCTGCTGGGCCCATTGGTGAATGTGTGTGGTGTGCTCTGATACGGAGTAAATGTGGATTACATACAGCACAGCACACACACTCACACACACATACACACACGCAGCACACAACGCACACGCATGCGAACACGCACGCATAGATAGGCAGCAGGCAGAGGCAGCAGGCAGGCAGGGTTGCTGTACAGTGTAAACAAGAGCACAATCTTGGGATAGGGCACCGCAAACACGCCAGGCAGGAACCGAATGATTCAGGCGCGAGGGAAAAGGGTGGAGAGCCGCGAAGGGGGGGAAAGAAGATGGAAGGAAGGAATGCAGTGTGGCCTCGGGCTCGGGGAAGTCGCACCGTCCCTCCCCAAGCTGTGTTCTGCTGGATGGAGCTGGGCCTCGGGCTGGGCCGGGCTGAGCTGAGCTGTGCGTGCTCTGCTGTGGCATACTGTAGGTTCGTTCCGCCCCCCTGGAGAAACCTTGAGATGCGGGCGCCCAGGGCATTGTGGGTGCAGAGGGCGCCTCGGGAGGGGTGGATGGAAATCAAAAGTGGGTAATAGGGCCTGTCAGCGTCGTCAAGACTCGCAAGACTCGCAAGACTCGGGCGCCTGCTGAGTCGTTGCCCAAAATTCTATTGCAAGCGGGATTACAAAAAGAAAAACGGATCGCAACGACTAACAAACATGCTCAACAACGCCCGCTACGGGTGGGGAACAGAAAAGAAAGCCTTCCGAACAGAGCCAGCAGCCAGGAACAACTTGACGTCTGTCTGTCTGTCGTCCCTCCTCAGCCCCAATTAAGCCTCATCATGGCGGAATAACAGCTGCGTATTATGCATTTCCCGCGTCCCCTTCCTTTCGTCGGGTATATTATCAACGCACTTGGTCAGCCAGTCTTATTTTAGTACTTCATGCAACACACCGACCGACGAACAGACAAACTGAGCCAGTGCGCTTTGAAACTGAGCTAGGCGAAGGAAACGAGAAACAAGAAACAAACTTGTCATGCCGCTCCCTTCCATCGCGGGCAATGTATACCGCATTTGGCTCCTTGCTATATAAAAGAGAGTCCTGTGTAGATAGAGTACCCAGACCACAATATCCAAATTTAAGCCGGACGGGACTGTCAAACGAAACGATCGTCAGAACATCTCGGACCCTGCTCCTCTCCCCCCAATTCCAACAAACCCCCCTCCCCCTTCCCTCCCTCTCCCAGTACGACGCTGGGGGGAGGGAGGGAACAAACGGTTCCTAGGCTGTCTGGCTGTGTCTGACTGTACCTGTACCCGAGGACGGGGAAGCCCGTTACGCGAGCGAGCTGGGGCGGGGGAGACCCCCGTCACCATATTAAGCCGCATGAAGAGCCAACCACTCAGGCCACCTCCCGCCCGCCAGCTGCCAACGACATGACTTGGAAATGCCCGCACAGCGTTGCAGTGGTGCTGTTCAGCTCATGTGCTTGCCGACCCGTCCTCGCGACGGCCGCCCACTTCGTCACCTGGGCCACTTGAGCCGGCCTCGAGACCATTTTGACAGCCATCGTGGTGCGGCAGATGCAAATGCAGATGCAGATGCAGATGAATCAAGTCTGCGTATAAACATAGAATAAAGCAAGATAAAACCTTATAAAAGCAGCAGACTCACCATACACTTGTACCTGACACCACCAAGACCAGGGGCCTGTCAATAGAGCCGACGAGTGGTGAGACTTGATGGCGAGAGGGTGTCCTCCATTACTGTGTACACTGCACACCCTCACCACCTACATAACGGCCCCAGACATGCTGCTTACCTCGCCTACCTTGATGAACGATGCCCCATGAGAAGGAGCTCCTGTTCTACCTGGGCACCCGGCATGTGCATCATGACAGACTTGTCTATCTGCCATACATGCACGCCATTCCGTAGACGGACGGACAGCCAGCAACCAACAACCAGTCCTTGTTCGGCGACATCCACAGCCCCATGGATGCCCAACGCCTGCTTGGCTAGAACTGTCACCTACATCTCGTCTGCATCTGTAATACTCGAGGCTCCATTGCCGCCCTGCAGGCCTGGCAAGTTCGTTTCGTGTCCATCAGTGAGATTTGGTCCGAGTCCTCGGGGCGTCCAAACTCTGCTCCCGCTGTCGAATCGGGGCCTTTGGCGTTCATGGCCGTGGGAACAGCGCCAGATTGCCCAATCTTGCGCTGGCGATTCGCAACGGGATCAGATCCTTCGACGGCCTCCCAAGTAAACCTAATCCACTCGCCCTCGAGACAGCACAACCCTGAGAGTATCCCATCCCGTCCCATCTCATCCACTCCCAATAATATCCCATCCCATATACTTGCTTTACGCTTTGCCACGGCGGGCACCGAGGACGGACCAAGTTATCCCATCCCACCGTTACTACTAGCGCTGATGGCCGAGGGTTGACTGGCTGTGCCCTTTATTCGTGCAATATGTCCCGAGACTCAAATTTCACACCTCGTCGCCGGTAACGGTTGGCTGCAGCCGACGCGTGGGTACAGTAACTAAGTGCTGAAACGTAACGGTGCCCAGGCCGCCTGGACCGTTTACGTGGTGAGCCTCCATACCCTCTCCAAGTGGGGGAAGGAAGGCCTGTCATTGGGCACCGGGTGGTCTTGCCCCCACTTCTTGCACGACCTTCTCCCCACGCTTTCCCCAGTCCAGTCCAGTCGCACGGCGTCTCCTCCTCACTCGACTTCCACCCACAATGGCAACCACTCCAGTGGGAGATGACCATCATGCTCGACAATCATGGTCCAATTTGCCCAGATTTGCTAATGAGAAGATTGAGGGAGGAAGGACCTTGAGGGAAGATACGGGCACCTGATTCCACCATCCCATCCCATTCCCCCCCGTCCTTGCCTCCCCCCTCCCCTCTCCTCCTCCCTCTGGTCTCGGCGACTATAACACCACGGATTATCACGCCTGCAGCACTGAGACCCGATGAGGGAATTGCTAAAATGAACCTCCCACTCACCGGCCTGCTTGGCCCCCTGGTTAGATCATGCTCGTCCCGGGCGGCCTATCTGCGTCCAGCTTCTCGATGCCCTTCCCGAGCACGCTTGTCGCTTTTCGTCGTGTGCGTCCGCTCATCGCATGACTCCATGTGGGACTGATGGAGACGTCGCGTGGCCTAACTCTCGAGTGCGGAGAAGACCTGGCCTGTTGAGGCTAAAGCTTGAACGACCGACGACCGATCCTTGGTGCCACAGGGCCTGCTCGCTGCTATCTACTTGGTACATGTGCTGTACCAGACAGGAACATGGCCCCGGAGATGGCGAATGCGCTCACACACACAGTAACATGCTTGCCATCGAGACACATACGCGCCCTCGGCGGCGGGATGCCCTCCGAGCCTGGAGCTATGGGGTTCCCGGAGATGAGAACGCTTTCAAATAAGATGGTGGCTGAGCTCGACCAGACATTGCTAATGTCTCGAACACGTACAAGTGTCGTGACGGGAATAGCGCCGCCAACGTCGCACACGCTCGCTCAGCCTCAAAAATGGCCCGGCCCAATAGATTTTGGCCAACCAGCAAATCGCCCAAGGTTCCGGTGAACACGTCCGGATACAGCGGTACTGCCCACAGATTGCGCTGGATTTCGCACCCGGGGAACAGCGCTATCGATGAATCGCAAACTCTCGCGCTACCGGGCCCATTTTGCCGAGGGGCCGACAAGGTTTTTTCACTCTGCCCTATGCTTCTTCGCAGCCCAGGCCAAACCAAAGCCACCCGCGACGTCCGCCTCAGGTCTCGGTGACTGTAGACTTACCGAATATCAAAGGCCGATCAAGAGCTGACGTCAATCGGCACGGGTCGTGGAGGATCCCTCCTGGCTTTCCCGCCTTGACGATCGCCCCCGGTGTGCTGATGCTGCTGCAGAAGAAGAACACGCGCTAGCATGCACGCACCCGCCTATGAAAATTGAGGCTCTGAGCATGGCGGCTGGCTAGCTCGCTGCTAGTACTGCCAAACAAGACAATCTCATTTTGTGAGCTGCCGATTTTGGCACCACCTCGGCTTACGCTGTGCAACCGGCCACAGCTCGCTATCTTCGACTTCCTTGCCGACTAACCCTCAGGGTGGGGTCAGAGATCACCAGCCTGGTGGTTCTCGTTGCTCAAGGGGCTATGACACCACGAACAGGAGCGAAGGGGGGGTTCCTTCGCCCTGACAGATCATCGCCTTCAGTGGCTTGTCATTCGCCCGAGGCAGTTGCCGCCAACCTTTTTTGCCCGTGGGATGGACAAGACCTGCACCACGTGAGCGTCTGACTTGCATCCGTCGCCAATGCAAGCAGGTGAGAATGGCCAGCTAGCTCCGCGGGGGATCACAGCGGTGTGCGATGCAGTTATATGGCACCTGGGCGAGTCTAGGCGCCCAATGCCGCTGCACTTGATCCTACCCCTCGAGGATGGGCAGATGTTGAGGAGGAAACGGACCTAGGGCGGTCTCATCATCCGCAGCCATGCAGGTGGTACCAGGAAATGGCCTTCAGCCGCTCAGTGGCGGTGTCGGCCTAGTATGAACGACCACGGCCCTGGGTCCTCCTTATACGGCGTCGCCGGAGATGTTTCGGTCGAGTGCTGTGCCGCTTTGGATTCTATGCCGGGGTTTCTTCACCGAAAACATGCCCCCCTTCGCATCTATCCATGTCAAAGCTGGAATTGGCTGGGCGGGCTGCTATTCATCCAAGGCTTTCAAGTGACTTGTCACACACAGGCGCCAGCAGGTTCGGCCTGAAGCTACGTGTGGTCCGGGCCATCATGTGTGCGAAGTGAGCAGTCAGAAATATTAGAATGCTTTCGATAAGGCACTGGCATTGGAAGGACCATGATATTACGTGCTGGTCGCACCAAGGTAGCCGATAGCCAGTGAGCCCTTCAAGTGAAGCTCCTCCAGCGGCCGGCTTATGAACCCGTCTAGTGCGGATAGAGTATGATCCATGAACTTCGCGCCTGCTTATCCTGTTCAATAGGTCAGCGGTGTCGAGGAGTTTGGGCCCTCAGTCACTTCTGCCGTCGTGGCTACCGTCAGCCCGCCGAAATACGCCGGCCGGGCCGGAAGAGTCAGCAAGAACTCCTCCTAGGCATCCTTTTCCAGTGAGTGATAAGCAGATGGTGCGTCTACATCACCACAACATCCAAACACTAGCGTCCGGTGCCTGGTGCTGATGATTTGTTGGTCGACTCAAGATGGGCCAACCCATCGTGGGTGTGGTGATTCAGGCGAGAGACATCTCCCAGGTTGTTGCTATGACGCAGATGCTATGTGATCTACTTATGTAGAATCTAAGAGCACTATCAAGCCTGCGACTCCAAGTGGATGTTACACAGCCATTGCCCACCAAAAGGCAAGCAAGAGAGGGGAAGGATATACAGAGCCGGATCGTCATGGTTGAGACGAGCTGCTTTCGTGCGAGAAGACATGGTCCGCATCCAGCATTGAATCCACTACTTCTCGAAATCAGATTTATGCTTGAGACCCTCCGAACCTCATCCTTCTCTACTCCTTGCGCTGGCTCGCCGAGTTTGCGGCTGTTAGATGGGAATGGTCTTGGGCCGTAGACCTGCCCACGAATCCCCAGTGCTAAATGGTGAATAGAGAATGCCAAAATAGGCCCACGATGCTTCAGGGAGCCGCGTAATATTGAGGGTATGTGTACAACACCTACAAGTGCCTCGCTCGCCTCGATCAGAGAGCTGTGGAAGCAGGAACCTATCACTGTTGGTCTTTGTATACAATTGCTAAACCTGCACATTCCCTATACGGCCCTCCCGTTTAGTACATCGGCAACTCGAGGAGCGCGACATTGAACTCACTAATGCATGAGAACAGATCGGGATTCGTGTCTGGCGGCTTACCTCGACCACTCAGTACATGTGCACACACTGGCTGCAGGCATGCTCAAGTTACGATTTTGTAATCCAAATATATTATATACAAAGTCTAGTGTGCGGTGATGGATAAGATGATGCAAGCTGGTGAGGCAGCCTCCCACGAGGGACATCCTTCGGGTTCAACCACCCAGCTTCTCTATAATCTCTTCCAACGCCGCACACCGGGAAAATGCTGCACACCCTATGCAACGAACGCGCGCTTAGAACGCCGAGACTTGGTCGTCGCCAGACTCGGCGTTGAAGGGCAAACGAACTCAGCATTAGGAACCTGCTCAGGGAAGCTCCCGCTCGTGGGCGGGATGATCGAGCAGTCAGGCGCGCGGCAGCCCTCGTCGAAGCCGCAGTCCGCAGCCTCGAGCGCCTGCTTCGCAAGGCCAGCATCAAGGTCGACCGCGCTGGCCGGGTCCTTGAGGTCCACGGGCCAGCCGGCGCCGAGGCCGAGGGTGAAGTTCCTCGCCGCGTCGCAGCGCAGGCTCTGGGCGTCGGTCATGTGCTCCACGCGGGTGGCGTTGGCCTGCGTCGCGATGACGAGCCTCTCGCGCTGGTCGGCGCCGGGGCCCGACCAGGCGGTCCACTCCGGCGCACCGGCGGCCCGGTCCGTGTTGGGGTCGAGGTTGCGCACGAAGCTGGTCCAGTAGTCGCGGGCCTGCTTCAGGGCGGCGGCGTGGCTGCCGTCGACGTAGCTCGCGGGCGCGTTCATGTCTGTGGAGTTGACGCCGTAGAAGGCGTAGTTGTTGACGACGTGCCAGGCGCCCAGACCCTCGGCCTCGTCCTCGGCGTCGCGGACGGCGTACTTGTAGTGGTAGGTTGGGGTGCCCTTGGCTGCGAGGGCGTTTTGCAGGAATTTGATTCTGGGAAGGGGTGTTAGAGGTGTTTGCAAGTTATGAAAGGTGGCTTATATGAGAAAAGCAAACAACATCGAACAAGGTTAGACTTACGGGCAGTGGGTGCCAAGATCAGCTATGGCGTTGGCTCCCTGGCGGTACAGGTTCCCTGTCTTCGGGAAATGGGGGGCCGGCTGGTTCGCGTACAGGTCGTTGATGATTGCAAGAGAAGAGTTGGTCAGGGTGGGAACCTGGCCAGTCATGTAGCTGTCGAACGCCGCGGTGGTGTTGGCGGAGCTGTCGAAGCTGTACAGCGTGCCCTCGTTGGCGCAGGCTCCCATGATGCTCGGCACGTCCGCAACGTCTCCAGCCTCGTACATCTCCACGAGGCGGTCGTTGAAGAGTTCGCCGTCAACGTTAGGGCCGAACCAGCAGGTGCTGCTGTAGAGATCCTCCAGGGCCACCTCGCGGAGACACTGAAGGCTATCGGCAGTGCCGTTGCAGCTCGTCTGGGCCGTCAGGCAGTCGTACTCCTTCTGCCCCTGCTCGACCTTGCGCATGGTGACCCAGCCGCCCGACTCGACTATGCCGCCGTGGAAGAGGGTGCCTCCCAGAGCGCCCTTGTTGGCTGCCAGGAGCAGGGCCACGGAGCTTCCTCCGGCGCTGACGCCGTCGATCGTCACGCGGCTTGGGTCTCCGCCGAACTTGGAGATGTGCTCCTGGATCCACTCCAGGCACTTGATCATGTCCTTGATTCCAGCGTTGGGGCTGCCGTCTGCGGCGGCTTCCTCGCTGAATAGGAAGCCGGTCATACCAACACGGTAGTTCTGCACTTGAGGTCAGCGCGATATATACGAATTAGTGGGCTTGATGTGCGGCTCACGAATTGTACGGAGACGATCTCGGCGTCCGTAACCACATCGCTGGCGTTGTAGTTGGCGTTGGAGTTAGAGCTGAAGCCACCTCCCTGGATGAACACATGAACCGGCTTGAGGTCAGTGGTGCTCGCCGGCGCCGTGACACTGAGGAACAGACAGTCCTCGTCCACGTGGAACCGGTCAGACTGCCCACTCAGGGTGTAGTCACTGGCCTGCTGGGGAGGGCAGATGGCACCGAACTCAGTAGCATCCTGAACGCCGTCAAAAGCCTCGGGGTCCTGAGGATCCCTGAAGCGATTATTGCCCGTAGGGGGAGCGGCAAAGCGGACGCCGTACCACTTGTTGGCGTCGCCGTCTTGGAATCCCCGGTATTTGCCGTATCCAACGTCGACTGTCAGTGCATCAGTCGCATTGGGCGAGGTTCCATTGTATGCCTGGGCCTCGACCACCGCTAGCACGGCGGACAAGGTAATCAGCGAGCGCATAGCTGAAAGTGAAGGAGATATATGTGCGGCCGAAGGTTAAAGAGCGAAAAGACAACGCAGTTGTCGCAAGTGTGGAAAGAGTGGAAACAGACAAGTCTGTGTGGGGGAAAGAATGCAAATCGCAGATGCGAAACCGAACGGTAAATGATTCCGGGGACGATCTGTCCGGTGCGCTTTATATATAAATCTTCATGAATAGACTCAGACTCGGTCACCGTATCTGTACGCGTCTCCCTCTCACGGGCCAGCCGGACCCTGAGCCTCCTCGCCAAGCCCTCCGAAATGAGCAAGGCCAAAACTATTTTCATGACCATGAAAGACAGAGTCATGCAACCATGCTTACATACTCGTCACTGCTCCCCGAAAAGAGTGCCTCAAGCTGTCAATTGATGAATTATATGGTCTTAGGTGCACTTATTTGCTTTCGAGATATATGCGATTTGTATTATTATCCTCTTCAATTCCGTGGGCAGATCATTGTGGAATGAGGCTTGTGTATAGTCGCCTCGAATTGATCGACACGAGGGTCCTACCTAGTACATTCAGGGGTATTGTTTCGAAACAAAACCTTATCGTGGAGCAAAGGCTTTTCAGATGAACTGACTCTATGGCATAGTCTGTATACCGTAAAAGGGTAAATGAAATCCACATGGCCTGATCGCTTTCGGCTGGGGACGTTTCAACCACAAACCTTAAATCGACCGAAGTCATTGCTGCACCCAAATTGGAAGAGCCCACACATATTTAATGAGATATAATACGGCTTTATTGCCGGACATGTTTTCTTTGCTAAAGTCCTGTCATGGGCTGCGGACCTTTACGAAAGACCGATCTGCGAGACCGTCCGAGACCACGTTAGGAAGTTGTCAAAATAATGTTTCGCATAGCCTTAGTGCTGGAAATGGGTTTAAGACTGTTATCGATCTCAAAGTCAGACACCTACTTACCGCTAAGACACGGAAAATTAGCATTGGGACTTGCAAGTGCACTCTCTGGTTTCTGCGCGTTGGTATCACTTGCTTTCTCCTGCGTCTGCACGTGGTTAAGAAGGCTGAATCAAATCCCATGATACCACACAAGCTTGCATCCACCTGGTCGCTAAATGGACATGAGCGGGGATAAAGATTGATATGAGCTCGGTCAACAGTTGTGAGGTCCAGCACTATTAGCCTGACGTAGGCATCCGCTGCTAGTTGCACCGCAATGCTTAGCTCCCCTGCTGCAAGTCACCAGTATCTCACCTTGAAAGGAAGGAAGTCATGATGTTTTATGCACCTGGCTACTTAATGATAATTACTCTGATACCCTGGGCTATTGCCTGCTGACATTTCGCTTAGTTACTTCAGGTCAGGATCCCAAAGGCGAATTCGTAAACGAAATTAGCAAGCTAAAACGAAGCAAGTCAGCCTTCTCCCTTCTTAACAGGCTGAGGCTCGGGAAAAGTTTTTATACTCTGAAGCCCAAGCCCTGCGCTAGCCACAACTTCTGCAGTACAGAATACCAAGCAATGGTGGAAGCTATCAAGCTAGGTGCTGGCCTCTATAATAACTCCTCTGTCAAGTCGTCCACCAGTTTTGTAGAGGCCGTTTAAGAAGTCAGCAAGGAGAATTCGAGCAAGGTCTTGCGATCTCCCTTCTCGAGCTTACCTACTGAGTCTCCATGCAATAACAAGGCGCTATCATTAATATAGAAATCGGATATTCGCACCCGCAAAAACGGATGGTACACCCATACATTGCTTGCTTACTTAGTAGTTACCCACGGCCAATTCACATACCCACCACACCCACTTACACCTACCCAGACCTTACACACCCATACCTTACACACCCAGATCTTACACACACAGACCTTGCACATACACACCTAACATACCCAGACCTAGACTTAGGGAACCCTGGTAAATGTATAAATTGACTAAGTGTTTGTGGTGTGTGTGTGTGTGTGTGCGTGAGAGAGAGAGAGAGAGAGAGAGAGAGAGAGAGAGAGAGAGAAAGAGAGAGAGAGAGAGAGAGAGAAAACTGTATTAATAAGCGAACTATGTAACGGTGTACTATCCATTTTTGCAGGTGCGAATATCCGATTTCTTAATATATAACAAGGCAATACTCACGATCTTCGCACTCTAGCTGCATAGGAGTGACGACTAGATGAACTGAAGCTGATGTTCTATTCTACGATACGATATTGTCGTTGGGGCCAACCACGGCTGGTACGTCAACATTTTACTCACAGTGGGCAGCTCCAGCTTATTCTATAAATGAATCTGTGGGAATAGCAACAAGGGGCACTGTTGCCTTAGGCAACCAGTACCTGCCGAGGGAGCCATTCAGAGTGAATGCCCTTGATAGCCCATACAAATAGATAGCACAAAGCAGGGCCTTTGGCTCNGCTTCTCCCATAGACAACAACCAGAATCCACCCAACCAAGACCCGTATTGCAATACGTGACCCAGCCAACAGAATCACTCTTTTCATGAATATTAGTCTATCGTCGTACAGGATTTACACACTCTCTTTGGTCATTTCCATATAGCTAGCTGGGACCAAAGCTGCGTAAGCTGAGTGATGTGCTGCGTTCAACGGCAGTCTGCCTATTTGAGTACATGCGTATGTAAGTGAAGCCTGCATCACACCTTTCTTAGAAAGATGATCGCCATTGGGGAATACGAGGTTCTTTGTTGCGCAATACTACGTTATCGAGCATTCTGCAGACTGCCAGGGGTAATAGTCTCGGCAATGTCACCTAAGAAGCAAGTAGCCGGCCTGGCAGTCCGATCAAGATAGGCAGGAAATCACGCGACACATGCACCTAGGTCTTCGTACATAATTGACAGCGGTTGATCAGAGAAATGCTGGTTGTCGTATATGCAATGCGCAGTGAATTTGACGCGGGTTGATCAACATTCAAAGTAGATCACCTGCGCATTTCTCGACAGGAACGGATTGGGACACGAGAAATCACACAGGACCGTTCCCTCGTGCTTTTGTATGCCGAAAGACCGGCCCTCTAAAGTTTGTAGAGGAGATAGCCTCATTGACCATTCCTCTGTATCGTCCGGTCCCCGCGCAAGTGCAGCGGGTCAGTGTTCCCAAGAAGGAAGCTCAATTGGGACAGCAGTTGCGATGTCGCCAAGGAGCTTCTTGGCTATCGCCCGTATCCGCAATGCAACGCTGCATTGGAGAATCACGACCCAGGATCTCGCAGAAGGGATCCACCGCCGTAGCTGTGATGGATATGGGAGGTCCGCCGGACTACATTAAAATGAGAGCCCGTCGACGCGCATTCTCGAGGATCTCGTCGTGGCTTCACGCGACGCGGGATCTTGGGAACCTCGCTTGTCCCCCAAGATGCACCTGCTCAGCATCGCCGGTCTCCTCCTATGTGCGCTTCCCTCCCAGGGGAGCGCCCAGCCTTTCGTTACTCGTCCAGCGCCTGAAGAGACCAATGTGACGGCCTCAGTCCCCCGGAGCTACATCATTGAGTATGCTGCGGTAAGTTCCTCTATGAGGCTCTTGTTCATCTGGAGAGAAATGGAAATAAAACAACAATGCTCACGCCTATTCCCAGGGTTCGTCCAAAGCCCGGCGTGATGTTGCGCTGGCTGCCGATATCAAGGTCGTCAAGGACTTTGAGACCAACGTCTTCTCGGGCGCGAGCATCGAGACTGACAACCACAACGTGGACAGCCTGCTGAATCTCGCTGGTGTTGTCCGCGCCTGGCCCAACAAGCGCGTGGCCCTCTCGCCTGTCGAGGGTCTCTCGTCTATCGGAGACGCCGCTGCGGCCAGTAATTATACGACGCACAATGCTACGGGCGTCAGCAAGCTTCACGACAGGGGCATCTTTGGACAGGGCGTCAAGGTCGGCGTTGTTGATTCTGGAACGTGGTATAAGCATCCCGCGGTAGGTGTTCCCACTTGAATAGAAAGAAGCGCGGTGATCCTGACTTTGCGCAGCTGGGCGGAGGCTTTGGCCCTGGCTTCAAGGTCGCCGGTGGCTATGATCTGGTTGGCAACGGATGTAAGTCGAAACGTAGCAGACGGCAATGCAGAGGGTAGGGTTGACAATACCGCAGTGTGGCCGATCGTGGCTGAGGACAAGGTGCCTGATGACGATCCGGAGGACCAACTTGGACACGGTAAGAATCCTGAAGAATACAGACGCAAGGAAACACGGTTGATAATGTTGCAGGTACTCACGTCGCTGGAATCATCGCTGGCAAAAATGAATTGTAAGCCTGAACCGACAGTGATCTCTGTCGGACAGTCGTCCAACTGACTTTTGAAATTTGACAGCTGGACTGGAGTGGCGCCGGAAGCGGAACTGTATTCTTACAAGGTCTTTGCGCAAGTAGTGAGTCTTGTAGTCACACGTTGTTGCTTTGTGTCGACTTGCTAACATCGGATAGGACGGAACAGATGAGGCGACACTCATTGAGGCTTTCCTTAGGGCATACACTGATGGTGTCAGTGGTTCCACGTCCGACACTTTAAATATAAGACACTAAATTATCAGATAGGTCGACATCATCACGGCCAGCATCGGTGGCCCAGGAGGCTGGTCCACCGGCGCCTGGGCCGAGGTCTCTTCTCGTCTTGTCGACGAGGGAGTCGTCGTCACTATTGCAAACGGCAACTCGGGTGCCGCTGGGCCCTTCTTCGGGAGCACCGGGTCCTCTGGAACGAATGTGCTTGCCGTTGCTTCGGTCGAGACCGAGAAGTATCCCGCGTCGCCTTTTGAGCTCACCTCAACTCTTGATGGTGAAACTGAAACTGTCAAGGTAAGTCCCCCTTCTCCCTACCGCTGATCAGTCAAGAAACGGGATTCTGAGATTTGATAGGCGGGATACCTACCATCAACTTTCTATTTCTCATCCAACATCACCGACTGGCCAGTGGTGCCCCTCAACTTCAACACCAGCGATCCAGCCGACGGCTGCCAGCCCTACCCGAACGGCACGCGAAGACTCGAAGGCGTGATCCCCTTGGTTAGGAGAGGCACTTGCACGTTCGCCACCAAGCAGCAGAACCTGGTTGCCCTGGGCGCGGAGTACATACTCTTCTATAACAACGAGAGCCCTCTCATCACGCCCGGGACTGATGACGACGTTGGCCTCATTGGGCTCATCACCGCAGACGCCGGGGAGGCGATCATCGAGACTGTCAAGGCTGGAGGAAATGTCACCGCGGATTTCTCCTTGAACCCCGAGCAAGTTGTCGGCTTGGAGTACCCGGCTGGTGGCCGTCCCAACACGTTCACCTCCTGGGGTACCTCGAATGATCTGCAGATCAAGCCTGATATTGCTGCTCCTGGTGGTCAGGTAGGTGTGAAATCTCCTAGCGTCATCATCCTCTGCTAACTTCGACACAGATCTTCAGCACTTATCTTGACAACACATACGCCCTGCTTTCTGGTACATCTATGGCAACTCCTTATGTTGCCGGTGTTGCGGCTCTGTACATCAGTGTTCACGGCGGTCGGTCTGTGCATGGTAAGTCTATTTGGAAATATTTACTCGCATGGAATTCGAATTAATCTGACCAACAATGGATCGCAGGCAAGGGATTTGCCAGGACGTTGCATCAGCGCATCATCGCGAGCGGTACCTCGCTTCCTTGGTCGGACGGCACCGCCACGGACTACGGGTTTGCTGCTTCGGTGGCCCAGGTTGGCAACGGTTTGGTCAATGCCTTCAAGGTCGTCAACTACACCACAGACATCTCCTTCGAGAAGATCGCTCTCAACGACACTAAGTACTTCAGCGGAGACCACGACCTCACCATAACTAACAACGGAGGCAAGGAGGTAAGCTATAAGTTCTCCTACGAGGATGCCGCCGGGGTGGAAACCCTAGGCTGGTACTCGTTTGTCGAGCCTTATGCGGGTGAGAAGAGACTCAAGAGCTTCACGGAGCTGAGACCTACGGGCCTCCCGATCGATATCTATGTGCCGACTGAGTTCGCCCTGGGCCCAGGCGAAAGCAAGACGGTAACGTGAGTACTCGCCAACAAAACATATCCACACAGTAGGTTGCTGACTGGCGGTAGTGTGAGCTTTCCCAACCCGGATGGCCTGGGCTGGAACTCCTCTGCCCTACCGGTCTACAGCGGCAAGGTCATAGTCTCTGGCAACAATGGAGAGCAAGTCTCTGTTCCCTACCTTGGTAAGCCATTCATGAGGAACCCGGCATATTGACGACTAGATCCGAGCTGATTATCAATCCCAGGGCTTGCGGCGGACTTGAACGCTGAGATTAGCCCCATCTATCGGCCTACATACCCCTTCACCAACCAAAGGGACTAGTGAGTCAAGTAACACCATAATTACAGCCCTCATCCTCTAACAAGAAACAGTGTCTACTCGTTTAATCTAAGCAGATCGAGCCAAGACTTCCCAACAATTTACTCCAAGCTGATCTGGGGAAGCAAAGAGGTCCGCTGGGATGTAAGTCGTCACCGGAACAACACTTCTCAAAGCGTGAGTACCAAGCTAACGAAAACCCCCTCCAGATCTACGAGCCAGGTTGGACAGAGGAGCAGTGGGAATACCCCCCAGTCCCGGGGGACAACGGATACATCGGCCCAGCGACCAGCCACGTTATCGCCGAGAGCGCGAGCTACTTCGACCCGGACCTCTACGACCCGGATGACACAGTCACATATCCGGAGGTGGACCTCTTCCGAAACGCTCTGACGCAGAACTCGTACCATCAGTTCTGGTGGTTCGGCAAGCTGGGCAACGGGAGCCAGATCGAGCTTGGGAACTACACGTGAGTTTTTGTCCCCGTACTCTCCCCGCCCCTTTCCTCTGACGGCATTTTGTCTGCTGTGGAACACCGTCCCGAGTAGGGTGGACATGCTGACGAGGCTTTTCCGAATAGGATGCGGTTTGCTACCCTGCGGCCTTTTGGAGACCCTAGTGTCTCCGAAGGCTGGGATATCTTCAAGACTCCAGAGATACAGGTCACTGGGAAGTATGAAAGGCGAGTGTGAATAATGCTGTAGCTTCGGCTACGTTTTCTTTTCTCTGCGTGTGGTCATCTGATCTATCACGAATACTACTGGTGGACGAGCTGTTTCCTTCATGAGACATAGATACTACAAGATGGGCCATCATGCTATATTTAATTCTGTGGTGGACCTTTCAACTTCTATAGTTACATATCTCTGTAGATATACTTTCTGGATCCCCATACCAAATTATACATGGTTAATTTAAACGGGCACAGCGACCAGTGGAATTCTCATGGACTGTAGTAGTGAGACCCCCGAGAATAAGACCGTAGCTGTGTCTGCACGCAGTCCAATGTGAAGAGCACAAAAAAACCAAGCTGGGACAAATCCTGAGTATTGCTACGGAAAATCCGTGTAATTCCATTGGCCAGCCACAGCAGCTCTGAGACCACCTCCGTCTTGCGGCTCTCGTGCGGATCAAGGCCCGGGCGCAACTCCGTAGCACCTGGACCCAAGACGTTTCAATGGTTTCCGTGAGCGAGTAACCAGTATCATCGTTCATGATTCGTTCCCTGCGACGCATATGCATCCTACGGAAGACAGACTCGAGTAACGCGACAAATACACACTTCTGTACCCCACACAGCTAGGCCATCAATAGCAGGTAGGCTCGTCAGGCTCGCCGAGAACCGGCATGGTGGGACGCCCGCGCTACCGGGTCTTGGTTTCCACACTTCCCCGCAGAAACCGAGAACAAGGCGGGCAGGACGTCCCGAGGCTCGGTTCTTCTCAAAAGGCAAAAAGCTGTACTCGTCAAGACTGGTGCAGCCCTTCCCTTCCTCTCATCAAGGTTCTCAATTCACGACTTGCTTCTGCTACCGGATAGCCATCCCGATAATCAATTACTAAGATTCACGGTCCCTGTACAGGAATGGCCCAGACTACCATGAAGGCCGTCATCTTCGACGGGCCGCACAAGGTTTCGGTTCAGGACCGGCCGGTCCCCAAACGTGAGTCCCACAGCCCGGCAGCCCTCGAGGCTTACTTGAGGTAGACTGTGTGCTTTTAGGGTTGTCGTCGTGATTTTGATATTGATTCCCCTCTGCATATGCTAACTAAGCCTTGCGCAGTGCAACATGGCGGGGACATCATCGTTAAGGTCCAAGCAGCGGCGCTATGTGGCTCGTATGTATCCTCAGACCATAAAGGTGCTGAAGCTGGCTTGGCTCGAAAATCGTGGTTGCTAACATTCGTGAAGTGAGCTCCATACCTTCCGAGGGCACGCAAAGTCCGAAACGGGCTTCATTATGGGCCACGAGTTCACTGGAGTTGTGACCGAGGTTGGCTCTGACGTGAAGACGGTCAAGGAAGGAGACAAGATCGTCTCTCCTTTCACGACTACCTGGTACGCCTCAACCCCGTCAATCCAACCAGGACACGAGTCTGGGAAAGACCGTTCCTGGGACATGAATTGTTGGCTAACGCTGAACGTGATGATGCAGTGGAAAGTGCTTTTATTGCCAGAATGGCTATGCCTCCCGCTGCGTAGAGAGCCTGCTCTTTGGCTGCCCAAAACTGTAAGGCCGCAAATTACCTTCACCTAACAGTGAGCGTCTGGGAAGGGAATTCGCAGATTGACGAGATGAACCAGAGACGGAGCGCAGGCCGAGTATGTGCGTGTGCCCAACGCCGACGGCACGGTGGTCAAGGCGCCCCCAGAGATCGATGACCAGTCGCTCGTTCTCATGGCGGATATCTTCCCAACAGGCTACTTTGGCGCCAAGAACGCCTTCACCCGGCTGTCAGCCAACGAGATCGCCAACGGCACGGTTGTGATCATTGGTTGCGGGCCAGTCGGGCTTTGCGCCATCATCGCCGCGCTCGAGTACAAGCCGAAGCACCTTTTCGCCGTGGACAGCGTGGACAGCCGCCTGGAGGAAGCGAGGAAGCTGGGTGCTGAGCCGCTCAACTTCGTGAAGGACAAGGAGGGCATGTTCGAGAAGGTCAAGAGTGTCACAGAGGGCAGGGGTGCGGATGCGGTTATTGAGGTCGTCGGATTGAGCCCGGCGCTGAGGACGGCGTTTGACCTCTTGAGGCCGTGGGGCGTCATCTCGAGCATAGGTGTGCACAATGCCGAGGTATGTGCTCACTCGAATCTGGAGGGAACCTCAAGGCGTGATTTACTGACAATGCGAACAGATCCCATGGAGTGGTACCGAGGGCTACAAGTGAGTCGGTCCTTCCCTGTGATCGTGCTTTCTCTGTGCTAACCTTCGGACAGCAAAAACGTTCGGCTCCAAATGGGACGGTGCCCGGTGAGGTCGTTGTTCCCCGAAGCCCTGGCCTTGCTTGCGAAGCACCAGCACAAGTTGAGGTGAGTTGACCGATCCATCCTCCGAGAGTCGCGAAGCTTCTTGTCTGACGGGTGTCGCAGCTTCATGTTCGACAAGATCATGCCCCTGTCGGAGGCGGTAGAAGGATACGACCTTTTCGACAAGATGAAGGTTCAGAAGGTCGTTTTCAAGCCTTGAGTACTGCGAGTATATGGGCAGGTAGTACCTCACGAACTCCAGAATGTAGCTATGATCTCGATCTCCAGGTCTGAAGGCTTCCAGGGCTGCCGTGAGAGATATGAAAATAAGTTGAGTCCCAGGTAGCATATCCGATTGAGCCCTAATTCTGTCTCGGCTTGACGATGCCGTCGTGCATCATGTAGTAGACCACGGTAGAGTCATCGTGGACCGTAGCAAGGAGCACCCTCTTGCCTCTCCAGGAGCCCCTCCATTTCCTCCAGTCGGGCGCGGCGTCCCCCTCGGCCTCGGCCAGCCTGGCAGCGGGAGGCAGGGCGTCGAGGGCGTCGAAGACGGCGGCGAAGGCGCGTATGGTGGGCTTCTCTGAGATGTGGATGGGCAGGACCCACTCGTAGTCGGGCTCCTGCGGGACGGCCTCGCCCAGGGCCTTCTCGGCCTTGATGATGTCGATCTGCTCGTCCGGGTGGATGTACATGCGGCGCGGCGGCAGGCCCGAGAGCAGGGGCCGTGGCTGCGAGGGCTCGGCGTGCGACGTGACGTGCTTCCAGTCCTGTTGGTTCTCCAGGTTGTTGCGGACGACCTTGGCCAGGCCTTCTAGGTGAGTCGGGAACTGCATTCTGAGAAGATTTTCGTGCCGGCGGTGACTTTGTGGTGTGTGTGTGTATTTTAGCGGTCCTTTGAGTGAGTGAGTGGTAGTTGGCCGTGGAATCCTGTGTGAGAGACGGTGTATATGTGCGTTGAACTTTTGAGTCTGTTAGTTGCAGTGAAATATTCATCTGAACCCACGAGTCCCTTGATGGTCAGGAGGATAGCTCAAATCCAGGGTTTAACCCTAGATTCGGTCTGACGGCTATTTCGCTATTTTTGGCCAACATTGTTCAATAAAAATAGGAATTTGATGCTGACCGCAGTTTGGAGGAGACTTGGGATGACCTGTGGCTTTCTGTAGGACGGCAGAGATACTCGAACAACCTGTATGCAGCGTGACAATGTGTGGCCTAGCCAACGGCCACTTGTAGAGTGCGGAATACGTTAACGACGTATCGAGGGAACGACGGTACGAATACGACTGACCGACTAGGGGCTCTGGACAAAAGTCAAAATCGTTTGCAAATACGCATTTTGCTGGTGGGCAGCAGCTCCACCGATGCGAGTGAGCCACTTTTCCAGACCCGCATGAAATCTAGACCCGTGCTGTCAAATCTACAGAAGTTCCTGAAACGATCTCCGCGCTGGCATAGGGCAGACTGAGAAGCTACTGTAGCCTATCTATCTACCGGTTTCACATGCCCAAAGAGCTGCACTCACTCGCGCTCTCATGCATCCAATTCCGTGCATTGTTAGTTGACCTCGCACAATATCACACACACACAGATGGCATGACATGACCCGCGGGCACGGCTTGTTACAGCACACAGCTACCTAGGTATTGTCACAACTGACGGCCAGGGCCTCGACCAATGCTGCCGTTGCTGCCAACGCTCCATGACGCTTGTCATCCTTGTAGACGCGGCCTCTGGGCAACGGGGCGCCTCTGAGTGGCCACTGCAGCTCTGCCACTTCCGGCCAAGGCACTGGGGGTTGCTAGCTGGAAGGTATGACCCGCCCCTGCCTCCCTCTTGCGCCACACTCATCACCTCGTTCCCTCCCGCCTCCCGCGTACCCTTGTCCGCTTTGCCTGCTTGTTTGATTGTATTGTAACCGTACCAAAATATCCCATTCGACTTCACTTGTTTCTCCCTTTCTCATCATTCCAAAGCTCGAACCTAATTCCTTTTCTTCTCCAAACATCTACTTGAACATCATAATCCTTTTGACGATAACAGGAACGTTGCCATCGCAGCGCTAATTGATCACTGACCTGTCTTGCTCTTGCTCTTGCTTCTGCTCTTCCTATTGCTCGGTCGCTTCAATCTTCAACACACGATCATAGACAAACCTACTACTATATACATGCCCGTCTAGACAGTCAGCACCACATTCTAAATTGGGAACCGGGCACGGTTACGGTCAACACCATGGCCGAGTCCGACGGGCCAAACCAGGCCGCCACCACCCCAGGTCCCGAGGCTACTTCTCCAACGGACAATGAACGCCCCAGGCGTCCGTCCGTCGCCTCCAGGATATCATACAAGGTCCGCAGCCTGTCGAAGGACTTCGAGGAGTCCAACCCGCCCGCTGGCTTCATGGCAGCCACCGGCGAGTTTGCCTCATCAGCCGTCGCCGGTGCAGATTCTCCAAGGAGGAATAGTTATACCAACAGCGCCAATTCCCTCCCCCGGCGGCGCACCACCATGTCTGACCAGTCTGTCGACCCAGCTCCCCGCGAGAGCGCTGAGTACAAGACTGCGGCGGGACACCAACAAGACGTCAAGACGACACCAAAAGACGACGGCACACTAGCAGACACGGCGGCGGGCACGTCAGGCCCGGTCGAGAAGGACCCCTCGAAAGCCACGTCGGACGAGGCTACGATTGCCGCCAAGAGCGAGAAAGGGACCCACGAGGACGAGGACAAGCCGGCAGAATTTACCGAGCCCTTTGACAACGGCTACCACTTCCCGCCGTCGTACCCCAAGCGCGAGGCCTTCAAGCACGGCACGGTAGCCTTCCTGCGCTACTCGATCACGCCCGTGGGCTTCTGCGTCGTGCTGTACGGCCTGAACGTGGTCGCCTGGGGCGGCATGCTCTTCCTGCTGCTATGCAACGCGTCGCCCGCCATGTGCTACCCGAACTGTAACGACATCAACTCTCCCCGCCGCAAATGGGTCGAATACGACTCGCAGGTCCTCACCGCGCTCTTCAGCTTGACGGGCTTCGGTCTCGCTCCCTGGCGCTTCCGCGACCTCTGGTACCTGATGAAGTTCCGTCTGCAGGGCCGTCATGACGGCCTCCGCCGCCTGGCTGGCATCCACCGCGACTGGTTCCGCATGCCTGGCACCGAGGAAATCCCCGTCGACGTCGGCCCCGCCAATGTGGAGGAGCAGCTCCGTGCCGGCACCGTGCAGGAGGCCGTGGTCCCTGTCCCCCCGAACAAGATGTCTGAGGCGCCGCTCACCGGCGTTCGTGCGCCGGCCACCAAGGTCTGGAAGATGGACTTCATGATCTGGATGATGGTATGGAACACGCTGTTCCAGTGTGTGCTTTCCGGCGTCATGTGGGGCATGAACCGCTACGACCGCCCTAGCTGGTCGACTGGGCTCTTCGTGGCGCTGGGCTGCATCGTCGCCGCCGTGGGCGGCCTCGTCATGTTCTTCGAGGGCAAGAAGGTGAAGAGCATTGAGGGAGTCCCTCTGACGGACCGCGACAGGGCCAGGTTGGAGAGGGACCAGGAGCTCGGAATCACCCACTACAACAACATCAAGGACAAGCCGCTCGAGAAGGAGAAGAGCAAGAAAAGTAAGAGGAGCATAAGGAGCAAGATGAGCAAGAGCGACGACACCAAGGAGAAGGCGGGCTCCTGAGAGGAGGGGAATTTTAAGCTGCGCACCGTTTCCTGGAGTTTTGCTGTACACACGAGATGGGGAATAACGGCGTTTTCAAACACATATTCGGTTACGAGCAAAGAAAAAGCATGAGGCTACGCGACAGTGTTGTATACGACCTTTGTAATCGCCTTCCAAGAGTACATATTACGGCACTGGCCGACCCTGAAATACCCGAGATACGCAGCACATAATATTCTCATTGGTTCTTTTCGCGATTTGGTGCCTTGTCCATCTTTTGATCTCACGTGTCGGCAGCGAGCCTTGCGCTGCGGGAGATATGGCAAACCTTATGTGATATCCACGTGCGACTTGCACAAGGAGCCGGACCTGGTGGGCTCGAGATAGATAGGTGTAACTGCCGGAGACGAATGCACATTAGTGTCACCCGTGTGATAGATGTATGAAGTGATTAGCCTGTCCCAAATACGTGAATGCACTAGGGCCATGTTGACTCATGACACGCTCAAAAAACAATGAGTATTTTCAAATATATCTCTAGTCTCATTTGCTTTAGAGTAAAACCACAGAACGCCGAGATCCTCCCGTACCTATTTCCCTCCAGAACAAAATGCCCATAACGCCAGCCGCCCTATGCAATCTGTAGTCCTACAAGAAAAGATGTAGCCCCATCTGCACCTCGCCTCTTCCCCCGCCTCTTTGATTGGTCTACGCACTTGATCTGTGTATCCCGATAAGTGTCTACCTTAGATGTGTTCCACGGGCTCCTCGGGCAGCAGCTCCTCGACCTCCTCCTTGGGCCGCAGGAACTCAAAGGGGGGCTGGACGATGCCGTTGAAGAGGAAGGTGAAGTAGACGAGCAGGGCGAAGCCGACGACCTGCAGCCACTTGAACGTCTCCCAGCCGAGGCCGAGCGAGACGACCCAGATGAAGAGCGTCCTGCAGGTGTCGATGGTCGAGCGGGATGTGGCGCTGACGCTGCGCGTGACGGACAAGCCGAAGAAGTTGAAGCCGCTGTTTGATTTCACTTGGTTAGCACACTTCTTGTTCGTTGGTTCTTCAACCTCGTGTGAATTAGGTCTTACCCGATGCTGATCATGATCAGGAAGCTCGATAACAGCACCTGCGGGTTCTGGGTCCACTGCTTCCAGCCCTCGACCATGTCGAAGGGGCCGTACTTGCCCTGCTCGGTGCGGCCGATGGCGTGGTGCAGCACGATCATGCCCAGCAGCGTGACGCTGAAGCCGAAGATGCCCTCCCAGCCGACGACGCGGATGGGGTCGATGGTGGACCGCTCGAGCAGGTACTCCTCAAGGACGAACTGCGTGGCGGTGAAGATCTGCGCGCCGGCGATCATGAGGACGCCCACGATGGCGAGGAGCGCGTCGGCACCGACCTCCTCGGCGTGCGCGCCATCGTCGCCCGGGGTCTTCTTCTGCTGGTCCGGCCAGATGGCGCCTGCCAGTCCCACGACCGCCACGCCCATCACGACACCGACCAGTGAGATCCACTGGAAGAGGTGCAGGCGCCGCTTGAGGAACAGCACGCTGAACAAGCCCACGAAGAGCACAAGCGCGCCACGCGTCATCTGGTAGATCGAGGCTGCCACCAGCAGCAGGCCCGCGTTCATGAGCGTCGTGCCGAGGATGTCGCATATGGCGGGCAGCGAGAGGAGCAGCACGCGGTAGCCGCGGAGGGTCGCATCGCTGGCGGCGGGCTTGGCCGGCCTCCCCGAGCCCCCGTTGGAGTTGCCGTCGGCGGTCGGGTTCAGGGGCTCGGTGGATCGGATGCTCGCGGCGTCGGCGTCGGCGTCCGCCTCGGAGGTATGGACGGCCTCGTAGCCGGCGGAGGAGGAGGACGAGTCCTTGGAGACGTAGCGCCTCCAGAGGGCCATGAGCCCGACGACGAGCCAGCAGCCCATCTCGCCGACGAACATCTGGGCGGTCTGGATGACGGGCTGTTCGAAGTGGGCGCGCTTCTTGGGGTCGGGGTCGTCGCAGTTCCTGACGCACTGGTTGTCCTGTTGGATGCCATTCTGCGGTCAGCTCTCTGTGGCTCGCCAGTGAGATTGCGCGGATGGGCAGCGCCGTGGACAAGGCCGCCTGCCAATGGGGGATGGGATGCACATGGGATGCACGCACCTGGTACTTGGTGAGGAGGGTGTTGCACACTCCTGTGAGCAACATCATCCCCACGAGGAAGGGGATCATAGCCTTGGAGGCCATTTTGGGACGGTCGCCTTGGAGCTGTGCCGCCGGTTCTGGGTGTGATGCTGAGAGATGGACTGGAGTTGTGTTGTTGTATGTCCTGGGAGTATTGGCGTCGTCAGCCGAGGTGGTTCCCGAGATGGTCCTGTGACGTTTCGCAGACGGTTCCTTATCAGGCGCAAGCGAGATATGGCTGAAACCCGGCAGCTCTCGACCGAGCAGCAACAACGCGGATGCACGAGTATAAACCCTTTCTGAGAATCCTAAATTAAGAAAAGAATGAATGAATGAAAATTCGCCGTCTATTCATGACCCGATGTCGTAAGGTCGACAGTGCAGCCCGGTCTTTGTGTGTCAAAGGTGGTGGCTGGACGGTGTAAGTCCGTCTTGATGGGGAAAGGCACCGAGGACGGAACGACCGTTCTGATAAGGAGCTGCGGGTAGCGGGCGGGTGCCTAAGTACCCTGGGGGAAGGCCCGGGTGGCTGTCCTCGTGCCATTCTGGCCCTCACTCAGACCGCAGACGGCTGACTCGCCCCATGACGAGCGAACATCGGTCAGCTGAAAATCCAGAAACTGTATCTGCTGTCATGTCAAGGTTTCATCGCTCGTTGGAAGCATGTGCAAGAGGGACAGGCGGGAGAAGCCGCCTGTCTCTCTATGTTTGGCGGGCAAGGACCACGAGCAGTGGGCAGTTTGGCAGTGCGATGATGCGATTATGATAATTCCTACGGCTGCTCAAGCAAAGCCATGGCTCTCATTCCTGCGTTTATGGTGAAAGAAAAAAAAAGAAAATACGATTGCTCGGATTCCATCCAAAACCTGTTCGCCGTCCTGCCCGCCCATCCTGATGCCTGTTACCCACGCCGTTCCATGAACGCCAGAAACAAACCCTATCTATGCAAATGGACATGACCCCCTAGCCGGCTTCAGCAAGCCAAGATGTTCCCTCATCGCAGTGGTCATCACGTCGAGTGATAAATGTAGACCCGGCCCCACCGTGGGTGCCTGCCTGTCGACGACGACGTGACAGAGGTGGTCTGGGGCACCTAGCTGACGATGCACAGCAGCTCCGCCTCAAGGATGAACTTGCCCTCCTTGTACTTCTCGCTGGACTCGTACGCCTTATCGTACTTCCACCCGACGCATGTATTGCAGCCGCGGCAGTGGATGTCCCGCACGACGTGCCGGCCCGTGGTCATATTACGCTCGTTGGGTTCCGAGTTGTCGACGTTGACGACGTTGTTGAAGAGGTAGGCCTTACCGTGTTGGCCGCGGAAGTTCTGGCAGGCAAGCAGGTCAGTTGATCTGTCTTCTATCCAACCTCGGCTACACCCCATCGTGTACTGTGCATGCACTAGACGTGCCATGGGGTGGAGAGGCACGCGAGTCCGGCTAGCGGTCGGGCTGGGGGGACCAAGACTGTACGGTTGACTCACCCGGCTGAGGATGTCATCGTGATCGGCAAGATGGGCCTTGCAGTTGTGACAGCCGTAGATTTTGTTACCGTTGAGGTAAGTGTTGTATCGCAGACCCATGGCGGTGTGTCTGTACAGTGGCGCGATGCGTCCAAGGGCAGATGTAAGTAGTCTCGGTGTTGGTGCACGAGCGGGTGCTCGTCTCTACTCGCTGAGGTCACGGAATTGGGCGTCCAGGGTGGCAGAGACCGGATCGCCAGAAACAAGGCGAGCAAAGAGGCACTCAAGTCACTCCAAAGCGTAGGCGCAGGCGCAGACGTGGCGGACCTGGTCGAGGCTCGAAGGCTCAGGGCTGGCCGAGGTCTAGCAGGCTGGGCTTACCTTGTTGTCTAGGCAGGAGAAGAGACCCGACAGACGCAGGTGACACTTGATGGCAGAGTAGGGAAAGGAAAAGTTATGGTCGCAGGCTCGCTGGCGGGAGGAGGAAGGTAAGATGGGCGTCAAGGCTTCAGCACTAACTACAGGCAAACGGTCACTTGTCGTGGTGGATGATGCATTGCGAGGGTGACGATTGGCCCCGACGCCCGAGAACGGGCAGGTGCGCAGTGAACCAACCGTGGGGCCGCTGACCTCATAATTGGGCAGTGACAGGGGCCGCCGGACGAACTGCGGATCCCTGTCACTCATTAAACCCCTGGCCAGCCTCGATTCACTTCAACCTCTGGTGGGATACGACTTATTACGGTTTGACCTCCCACAGGGCAACTTGACATGAAATAACCTCACAAAGGATAACCTCCTATGGAATGTGTCCTATGGAATGTGTCCTTTGGGACTGTTCTCCTGTGGGGTAACCTCTGATCTCTTGTAGGAAAGCCTCCTGCGGAATAATCTCCTCTGGGATGATCGCCTATGCTGTGGAATACTCGCCCACAGCACACGAGGATACTCTTACATGGGACGACCTAACCTGTGCTAATACCTAGTGGGAGCAACAGAAGTGAATAAGTCCATCACAGTTTATCCCACCGGAGCATGTCCAACTCGATACTATCCTACATCCCCCACCTGTCTACATCAAATGTATATGCCCTCAGATTTGGTTTAGCCTTCTAACTCATGGTAAAATCGAACTTTTCAGTCCTGCATTCGCCGTTCTGGACATTCTCAGCCTAATCGAAGACATTCACACGCCGATCCCCAACTTCCATCCTCCATGAGTAGACATGAGCTACCTAGGTACATAACATATCGGAGACACTTTGATACAGTGCTGGACGATGTCAAAGTAGTGACTAGAGATGGCTTCAATCTTGATGACCCAGCTCAATTTTAACCTTGACAACATCAGCGCAAATGGTACCGGAGCCCAGTCACGGCCCAATACCAGACCTTTCAGTTCGAAATAGTGCCTTCTAAAACATCACTGGCTTGCAAAAGATTGAATATTGACTATCTCCAGTCTCGCATAGATCAAATGCTTAGTTTATCTTCTTCTTTTATTTCAGGAGGACAACCACTTATGTTCCGACTGAGTAGAGCAACTCGAATTAGAGAACAGTGTACCTCGTCTATAAATGAGCCATTTATTTGGATTCAGGATATATTCCAGGGTTATTTCTCAAAGTACGTCTTAGCTGGAAACTCTATTTCATTTCAACAGACTAGCGGCATAGCCACCGTGACTGTCACAGAGTGGCGAATTGTGGCAAGAAAGCAATGTATGATTGATTCCTTGGCGTTCTGTTGTGTGCTTCTTGTACGTTTATCCCTCCATGGGCGTTAATTGTGAAGTGTTGAGGGTACTGTGCGCAGCGTCACTTCCTGACAATGACGATGCTTGGAATCACAGGCGACGGCAGCCAACCTATCACGAGTCTCGGCCTTTCCACCTTCCAGAGCACTGCTGGCGGGACTCGACTTCCGCCTTGACAAGCTCTTCGCGGATGCTTCCGTGATTTATTGGCATGAGAAATAGCCACTGCTATTTTACATGAGTAGACGAGCCTGCAGGACCAGAAACTGCCTACTTTATCAGAGGCCTTTGGTCTCTAAAGGGGCGACATCGTGAATTGATGTAGAGTACCGATTCTGCAAAATTCCTTTGCAGCTGGTCGTCTATGGCCTAAGAAATCAGAAATCTTTTTGATGTACGACTCATTCTACAGGAGGTGCATATCTTCCAGGTCATTAAACGAGGACTGGAGGAGGGGCTCGAATAAGGAGAAGGGCTCATTGTTCAGACCCAGACATTCGAGCAAGAGAATCTTGATCTGCATGATTGAGAAAAGATTGCACAGGAATGAACACGAACAAGAAAACTAGGTCTGTCTGAGTTGGAGATGGCTTGAGACTTGCGCACTGGTACGGTTTCGAGAACATTCATGTCTCACCACAGTTGGCAGATATTTTAGCCACTAAGTCAAAATCAAAATAACTTGTCCATTTACTGTGAACTCCCTGAGCTTCACTCTCTGGGCTTCACTCCCTGCCAGTGTCAACGTGGTAAAGTAGGCTCTGCCGTTGAACCAGGCGAACATGCGGGCAAAGAGCTGATCCTAGCCTGACGTCCATGTCGAGCTTGACCTACAAGCTCACCGACACCAGTTGACAGGGCTGGAGCTGTCCCCCCACACTTCCCCACACCGCCTCAGTTTGATTGGATCGAGTCATTCGGGAGGTGCTACCGCAACCCATGGCCTGCAGCCCTGCCGCCCGTACCTGGGCTATTTGAATACCGCAGCCTTGGCCTTGACGTCGCCAACTTTTCTCCTCACGCGCAACAATTGAACTCGTTCCACCCGACAGAGCACGTAATAACCCAGGCTGGTCCTGACATGCATACTAACATCAACCAGCAGCTACCACCGACCAAGGCTCAACTCCCATATCTTTCAGTCTACAAGGCTCAACAGCATTTCTAGTCTCCAATGCCGTCGGACAGCGAAACGGCCGGCGCCAAGGACGAGGCGTCGCCCGAGGCAGTCGCACCTCAGTCTGATGCGCACTCAGAAGAAGGAGAGGCCAGTGAAGGCGACAGTCCCGAAGGCAAGAGCCACGGCAGAAGCGACTCGGCCGACACACCACCACGAGAATCACAATCAGCTGCAGAAGACGGCGACGCACCGCCATTACCCGACGAGCCGCTCCCAGGCCAAAGTTCCTCGCAAGGACAAGCCCACAGCGGTACAGGCGACGGGGATGCGCCTCCCTTGCCGGATGAGGCACCTCCTCAGCAAGAAGACGATGGCTGGGATGCGATGTGGGACGCCACGAGACAGGCGTGGTACTTCTACAACAGATTTACGGGCTTGTCACAATGGGACAATCCAAGGGTACAGACCGGGGCAGCGTCCGCGGAGCCCTCATCCTCCGCCGCAGCGACAGCAACAATATCACAGCCATCCTCCGTAGCAGGCGGCTACAACCCCGCGATCCACGGGTCGTGGGACCCCAACGCGCCATACGCGCAAGCCTACAAGCAAGCCGACGCGGCGGACGACGACACCGCCACAGCGCAATACGTGGCGGCAGCAGCAGCAGCCGGGGAGATGGGGCTGGAGGGCGCAGACGCCTACGCGCAGTCGGCGGCGTTCAACAGCCGGACGGGCCGGTTCCAGGCGGCGGACCTGAACCCGGACAACTTCTCGGACGCGGCCAAGTCGCAGCGGCAGATGAACGCCTACTTCGACGTGGACCGCGCGGCCAACTCGCACGACGGGCGCAGCCTCAAGGCCGAGAGGAGGGGCAAGCAGCCCACCAAGAAGGAGCTGGCGCAGTGGAAGGAGAAGAGGAAGGCCAGGAAGGAGGAGAAGAGGCGGGCGTGGCTCAGGGACTAAGACGTCCCTCTGCCCCCGACCCGCTGAGCCGCGAAAGGGGGTTTAAAAGGCATGCGTGCATTTACGTGGTTTGATTTTTTTGGCGTTGGGAAACCCCTGGACCGCTTCGACAAAGGAAGCAGGTCTGCTGGTGGGCACCACATAGACGGGCCATTGTTGATTTGGCTACGGAATGAGTGAGTGGACGGCTGGTTTCATTAAAAGCCGCCAGACCCAGGCTGGCAAAGATGGCCAGACTTTGTATACCCTGATCATCGACGCTGGAAAAGCGCATTTCATTTACGACGGCATACAGCATCGTCCCGGTCACACTGGCTTCTTGGAATGTTCGACAGTGGCTGATATCCCTGTCTCTTATGGGTGAAGAATACTGCGAGAGCCGATAACTTACGCTCTCAAGGAAGACCTCATCGGAAGGCACCTTTGAATTGTGCGAATTCATGTGCGGAAGACTACTAGAGCAATGAAGCTTAATATCACGTTTGGTGGGTAGTGAGTAGCCCATAACTCCGTAGTTCACCCCGTGAGAGGAGATGTTTGAACTGGAAGCATAGAGGATTCGAGTGATGACCTCGGCGTCTTATACATTTCGTTTGCGACAGCTCGTTGTGAATAGATCTGCCGCATTCTGAACGATCTCATTTCTAACCTATTCCTCATCCTCTTCGTCCGAATCCTCGTCCAGAGCTGCATTCAGATGCACACTACCGTCACTATCGCTGTCACTTTCGTCATCACCACCCTCGTCAACGTCCATCTTGGCATCCACCTTAGCAGGACCGCCAAATACTTCAGGCGCCTTGCCCGTGTCGATGCGCTTCGCGGGCGGCTCCTCCAGCTCCTCGCTCTTGCGCTTCAGCGTGGTCGACAGCATGACAGTCTGCTTGGACCCGCCCGCAGCGGTCTCGGAGAGCACCGTGGTGGTCTCAGTCGTGGTTACGACAGACGCACCCGCCTTTGCGCCCAGGTCGAAGCCCGCGGCTGGCGCGGAGGTAGCGTCGGCCATCTCCTCATCCTCCGCCTTGCCTGCAGTCCAGCCATTCCCCCAGCCTCGTCTGTCACCCGCCGCTGTGTCGTCCGCACCCTCGTCAACTTCCACGTCCCCACCCTGGAGTTGCGCGAGTACCGCCTCGTCACCCCCGCCCTCGGCGTCGACGGGCGAGGGCCCAGATCCGGTGCGCAGGTTGGACCTGAGCACCTCCACGGCCTGGTCGCGCGGGAAGTCCCTCGCCAGGAAGGGGAACACGCTCGCCAGCGCCTTGCCCGTGTGTGTCCTGTAGGGGTTCAAGGCGCTGGAGATCATGGCGTCCCGATTGTGCGACAGGACTGCGGTGCGGTCGATCAATGCCCGCAGGGTCTGCTTCAGGTGCTGCTGGGGGAGATGAGACAGCAGTGTCTCGAGCAGTGCCGACGCTGCTTCGACGTGGGTTGCTGAAAGGTCGGACGCGACGGTGTTTGCCTTGTCTTGGGTGCTGAGATAGGCATCGGCGTTGGATGATGCCTTTGCCGATGACGGCTTGTTACCGCCCTGTTTTTGGGTGTCGTTTCCTCCGGATGGCTTAGACACGGCGTGGCCTGACGCCAATAACAGGTCCCGGCAGCAGCCCTGGATGATTCGATCCAGAGAGTTGACGCTGAACTTTGGCATGGTGGGTCCGTGGACGAGCAAGAGCTCTCTGAGGAGGACATAGCCTCGCTCTCGCACCAGTGGGATGTACTGGTTTGCTTCAATGATTCGTACGGCCTGGACAAGGACATCTGCTGCGATGGGAACGGTACCGTCTCCAAGTCTTCGTATCAGGGCTGTGAGGAGATCAATCGTGGCAATGTGGACATCTGGGAGCGCGCTCCATAGTTCGTCCTTCTCTTCTCTGCCAATCGCAGAGTTCAGCTGCGTCTCATCTTGTCCTCGTGACCCCTTCTTGGGGGGCAGCACCATCGAGATCCGCGCAGTCAAGTCGAGGAACGAGGAGACGGGGATGGCGACGGGCGTCTTAGTAGGGCATCTCAACGACTCCGCGATGATCTCCAAGAGCCCTACAAGTCGTTCCGCTCCGCTAGAGACACCCGTCCATGGAGGCAGCTCATCCGCGGAATCACTACCGCCTTGTGGGTCCTCATCGTAATCAACAGCCTTTCGGGTGTAACCACTGTTCGATTCCCAAGACTCCTGGACAGCACGAAATATCTGGTCCGCAGTGGTATGACTGCCGTTGAGAAAACTTGCAATGGTCTTGATCCACTCATCCGCGTTGCCATTCTTGGGAGTGGTGTAATGTTGCAGGATGAGAAGTTGCCGTGATGCAGTCCGCAATGCTTGAGGGACAGCCAGCTTGTCTGCTGCAGTAGGAGCCACGTACACCCTGAAAGCTGCCTTGACCTGGGCGCCGCAAGGGCGCAGAGTCGTTGGGTAGAGAGGAGTAATGGCAGATAGAGCATTGGCTATGGTCTCCACAAGTCGCACTGGTGGTTGCCCAGCCTTGGAAGACGCCGGAGATTTGAGAATCTGCAGACATGCAGTGACAAAGTCGCGGAGAGTAGGAGTTGCTATCTCCCTGACCAGGGCTTGGTACTCATGCAGTAACGTATATATCCTCGTGAGAGTGATGACTGCAATTTCCTTTGACTGGTATGGATCATTTTTCTACAACGTGTCAGCGTTCATCAAGTGTCATTTTGAAGTTTGCACCGCGTACCTGGAGTATAGATAGCAACCCTCGAACCCACGGCTCTGATGTTCGGAGGCATTCCCAACCACCAACGTCGATAACGCCTTTGATCAGAATTGCGGCAGAGAAGCGCCCAGGCAGGCTCCTGCCGTTGTTCAATAGTGTTGTGATCTGCGTTCTCAACTTGTGTACAAGGACTGAGGACTCAGAGGATCCTTCCTTGGGCTTCTGGTCTGAAGGCTGAGAGAGCACTGCCTGACAGCGTTGGATCTGTTTAATCAGGGATGGGCAAATGCGAAGAAGATCGTCAGGTTCTGTCGAGGCCAGACGTCGGCAGAGGACTTGAAGATCCGGAGGGAGTGACATGCTCATTTCGGAAAGACGTGATGTTGCTGCTCAATCGTATATGAAACCTTTTGATATCCAGCTTTCAACAGCTGCTTGAGACTGCTCGAGATTTTCGACTTCCCGCTCAGGAATGAAACCCGAGTATTAGTTTTTTTGAGACCACAATGCCCAAGATTCAATTCAAGTCACATGTGAAAAGAGAATGCGACACAATGCGATGGCGACCCGAGACTCAGGTTGAGGTCCTACCTCACATTCTTTTCTCACAAGCTTCATGAAAAAAAACCAATTTGGGTTAGAGAAAGCAACAGGCATCCCCGTCACCTGGTACCGGGCACTGTATACAGGGATTCTTGCAGACAATCTTCAGTGTGGGGCTGCCGTTTTCCAGGCGGAGCCTCGGCAGGCAGGACCCTGCAAAGCTTCCCCTGCAGCTGTCATCTCGTTCCCCTTTGGGCTGATCTATTGTTGCGGCGTTGTCGGTGCGTGTGTTTGCTCGACTTGCACTGCGACCTTGTGAAGGTCGAGGGTTGCGCTGCGGGTGCTGATGCCGGTGCCGATGCTAATGCTGATGGAAGCGCATTCCCATTTCTCACCACATTCCGACCCCAATCACGGTTTCCATCTTTAGACGATCCAATTCCACGCTGATCCCACTCTGTGGCTCAAGTGGAGGCCCCCTGCTGCCCGCCCCAGCTTCTCCTAAGCAATTGACCACCATCGCCGCATCGCACAGCGCACAGCGCACCGTCACCGCATCGCACAGCACAGCGCAGCACCGCCGCACCACACCGTGTTTCCCAGCCCCAACTTCGACCACGCTCCTTTCCCAATGACACTGCCCAACCCGAAGCAGCTTGTCATCACTTATCACTCCCCAGTTACCGACCGACCATCCTCCCTGCCGATTTTGAACCTTCCATCGAGAACCATCCGATCCCCTGGGCCTCTCTGACGCTCATCGTCGAGCCAAAGCCACAATGGCTCCGAATGCCACCAAGGGGAGAAACTACCTGGACCAGCTTGACAACGCACGATGCGAGGGTGACTGGGAGGCTGTCCCGGAGCTTGTCCGCAAGGTGCGCAAGCATGCGCCGAGCCGCGCCTGCCTCGCCCTGACCGCCGAAGTCGAGCACGGCATCGTCAAGTCCACGAAGTCCCAGAAGCCCGCAACCACACGACCTGCTACTTCCGACTCTGGCAATCCACCCGCCCCGGAGATCGAGGTGGCAGCGCATCTGCCTAAGCTCCTGTCCCTCATCGACGAGGAACACACATACGCCGAGGACAGGTTTCAGGCCCAGGTCTGCGTTGGGTGGCTGCACTGGGTTGTTGGAGAGTACAACCTCGCCTTTGTGCGCCTCCCCGAGGGCCTCGAGGAGAACCAGGTGGAGAGCTTGGACAACATCTCAGAATGGACAAGGGTCTGCATGTTGAAGTCCGCTTACCTGCGGGCCAATTGCCTGGCGCGCAACGGGAAGGAGGTGGACGCCCTCACTGTTTTCGAGTCTGCAATCCCACCGAGCTCCTTTTCTTGGAGCAGCCAGACGGCCAAGAAAGAGCTGCGGTACTGGTCTGAGCTGTTCCTGACGGAATACTGCATGCTATCTAATGGATGTCGTGGCAAGGGTGACGTCTCTCTGGAGGACGATAATTCGCTGGCAGGCTTCCGGTCTTGGGCGAGATGGTGGGAGGCATCGAAAGGTTCCACATTGGCTGGTGGCTTTGGCTTCAAAGGATCGGTCCCGCGACGCCGAATATGGTTCGAATATTACGAAGCCTTGTCGACAATCCTACAGGAAGACCTCGCCTACCCTACGAAATACATGCTTTCTTTGCAGAGCGAACCATCGGCAAGGGGCCAACTGCTAGCTGAGCTGAAGAAGGCAGAGACAGCATTCGAGGCCCTCTTACTCAACGAAACAACCTTCCCAAAGGCTGATGAGGACAGAGAAGAGGTCGAACTCTTTGTCGAGATGTTCATGAGGAACTGGACCATTCTTACCGGTCGTGGATGGAGTGAAAGGGATCTGGGCCCGGGAGGCAAGGCAGGTCTGAGCACGTCCACTCTCGAGATGCTGTACCGCGCATCGACCAAGACGTTTCATTCGACTGCGATCCTTCGAAACCTGTTCCTGGTTCACCTTTCTGTGGCAGAGTTCGACTTGGCTCTGAAGGCATTTGACTCATATCTCGACATTGTCCAGAAAGGCAAGGCCCGGGTTGAGAAAACAGGGCACGAAGAAAAGACACTCGATGACGATGCGACTGTGCTCGAGACAATCTGTTTATGCATCTCGGTGTTGAGTCGCTTTGGTGAAAGAGAGGCAGCTGATAGGGCGAAAGAACTGGCTTCGGAGCTGGAGCACTGGCTCGGAAGGATCGAGTCGCCCGTGCCGAGTGGCGCTATGGCCTCGGTCAGGGAAGACGGAGGCAGGTCTTCGGCGACTGGGGACCGTGTGCCGGCCAAGATCCTGGCTTTGGCGTGGCAGTCCATCGGTTTGGCTCAGGCACAATGGGCTCGCACAACCTTCGATCCCTCGTCTCGAACAGATGTACAGAAGAAGGCCATAAGATCATTGCGTACCTCTCTGTCGGCAGACTTCGCCACCTCTG
This sequence comes from Diaporthe sp. HANT25, assembly GCA_013435955.1. Classification (NCBI taxonomy): domain Eukaryota; kingdom Fungi; phylum Ascomycota; class Sordariomycetes; order Diaporthales; family Diaporthaceae; genus Diaporthe; species Diaporthe sp. HANT25. The sequence goes on along the minus strand of JACBFG010000025.1, from coordinate 1,117,188 downwards.
CGGATGTTCGAGGGGTGTTCGCTCTTGGACTGCTACTCGCCGAGCAGAGGGAACTCACTACCGCCATTGAGCTCGTCAAGACGGCTCTTCTAACCAGAGCACCGGGCGACGAAATGCTGGTACTGCATAATGGCCCATTCTGGCGGGAAAGATCGCTCATCCCACTCTGGCATCTCCTGTCGCTGTTGCTTAGTGCCAGACAAGAATATGTACTGGCAGCTAGGACCTGCGAGTGCGCTTTCGAACAATTCAGAGATCCCGTTGTGCTCTTCGGGCGCCAGGCACAGTTCAAGAGCGACCATTTGAACGAGGCGGAGAAGGACCCCGATGCGAGCCAAGGCTTGGTCGATGAGATGGACGATTTTGAGAAGGAGAACATTCTCGAGATCAAAATGACTCAACTGGCAATTGTCGAGGTTGTTGAGGGACCTAGAGTTGCTGTCAACGCCAGCCTGGAGCTGTTGACTTTGTTTTCGCGACTGTTCGGCAGCGTGCAGTCAAAGCAAAGTCTTGAGCCACCAAAGCCAGCGGCCCTGCCAAGGACTTCAGGTACTTTCCGAAGCATTAGGAGCGGCATATTCAACCGCAATAGTCGCGCGGACAGACGAGACAGCAACGGCACAGTCCGGGCACCTGACGAGAACGTGGAAGCGACTCAGCAACGCCCACAAACACAACAGACTATACAGACCATCAGCCGAGCACCCACAATTCAGGTCACCCAAGAAAACGGCAGCCCCCGAGCTCGCAGGAAATCGACTAGTAACGAGAAGCGGAGCGAGTCGGCTTCGAGGAACTCGCTGCGCAAACGAGACAGCCAAGGGCCAAGACGGCGCGCAGCGAGCACAGGGCCGACTCCGCATGTCGCGACAGTCGTTGATGGAGAGACGTTCTACACACCCATGCCCGGACCTGAGGGCCTGCAGGCATCCGATTTCTTCACCTTCGCCAACAAGCGCAACCCACTGTCACGGCCCTCGTCTGCCAGCCGGGCGAACTCCCAAATGTCCGACTGGTCCGCCCGCCCGGCCGGCCCAGATATGTCTGGCATCGCTCTGGAGGGCATAGAGCCCGTTGGTGCTGTGTTGCCAGTGATACAGTTCGACAAGGACCAGGTGAAAGCGAGGAGAAGCGCAATCCTGCTGAAGGTTTGGCTTATGATCGCCGGATTCTATCGCAGGGCTGAGATGTATGATGACGCCAAGGGCGCTGTCAACGAAGCACAGAAACTGGTCCAAGCGATGGAATCGGATTTTGGCAAGGTCTCGGCAGATAGTGGCAAGAAGTCACCTGGCTCTTCATCACTCAGAAAACCTGGTTGGGCGGGTCAGAAATCGATCGAGGAGCTGTGGGCCGATGTTTGGAACGAGGTGAGTTGACCCAGATCTGACGGTGCTTCAAAATATAGACACAACATGCTAACCCAACGCAGAATGCCCGTCTTCAGCTCGGAAAGGGAGATGTCGACGCCGCACGTAAGGACTTTGAAGCTGCTCTAACGCATTTCCCTGACCATCCCGGCGCCATCGTGGGCCTGTCCAATATTTTGCTGGACCTCTACTGCGAGAAGACGGTGCCACCCCCAGCCTTCCCGCGGCTTGATCTCGTCGGTGGATCTGACGCAATGCCTGGCACGGATCAAAGCACAGAGGACGTTGTGTTCCCGGAGAGAAAGCAAGCAGACTCGCCCAAGCCTCTACCCTCAGGGCCGCTGGGTCTCGGCGCCTTCAGGCCACAGAAGCAAGAGCCGTCGAAGCCAGCCAGTCTGCCCAAGAGCCCGACCTCACTCCATCACGAGACTCTCGAGCCGCCGTACAAGGCGGCTTCGATACCGAAAGTGGACCGACTCGCCTCCCGCGACAGGGCGTACGGGCTGCTATCGAACCTCACGAAGCTCGGCACCGGGTGGAATTACTCAGAAGCCTGGTTTGCCCTCGCGAGGGCGTACGAGGAGAGCGGGCAGCTGGACAAGGCCAAGGACGTGCTGTGGTGGTGTGTTGAGTTGGAGGAGGGTGTCGGTGTGAGGGAGTGGAACTGCGTTAACACGGGAGGATACGTCCTGTGAACACCTCTAGAGGGTCTTGTTTGTATATACAGACGTTCGTAATCGATCGATCCTGAGCAAAACATATATCTGTTGTCTATAGGGCAGCTAACTATACTGTAGTCTATTTCTTAATGGCGAGGCCCAGTGGGGCAAAGAGTTACCAATTTGATGATCGCGTTGAGGTAGTGGTAATCTTCTGTATGTGAAGCCTAGGTACCCTGTATTGGAAAAATCCATTCACCTGGATACTTGAACCGTAACAACCATGGAAGTACTGGGGTACTTACCGTCTGGAGGGGGTCCAGAAGCCCCGGGGTGCACGGACCCACGACGCGGTGCGCGTCCGGATTGCCGCCCTTGTTTTTCCTCCACCATCAACCGAGAGCTTGCCCTTTCCATCCCATTGAGTGATCCTTACATGTGTTCACTCGGCGCGCAAATTCTCGGCTTCAGTGACGCAATCTGACCATCTGAATCGTGTTCAATTATTCTACCTACCGAGCATCATTTGTAACCATACACACAAAGCAACAGTCAAGAACACAATGCCCCGACCAACGCGGTCTCGAGCCGCCGCGTCGCGCAAGGCAGAGTCGTCGTCAGATGCCGCGCCCGCACCATCCACCGCAAGGAACAAGGCGCCGATCCAGTCCGACTCGACAGATAACATCTACGGTGTCAGCGATCGCGAACTCGAGCGCCAAGCGAAGAAGAAGGCCGCGACTCCCTCGTCAGGGCGAAGCACGCGTTCCCGCGCAAGCCAGAACAGCAGCGCGATAGACCACGCCGCCCTGCAGAGCTCGAGGAGCCGCCGTGACGCCGCGCTCAGCAGGCTTGAAGACCTCACGTCCACGACCAACGAGCCGCGCGACAGCTCCGACATGGTCGTTAGCCCCGTGGTCGAGGCTGGCCGCAACGCCGCGCCGATGGAGGGGTCGTCGCTCCTGGGCCCGCGGCACCGCGACCTGTCCGGGCTGGAGATCAACGACAGTGAGATCTTTGGTCACCTGGACAGCAGCTTCGACATCACCGGGGAGAACGGCAAGGATGACGAGAGCAGCGCTGCCACCGGGCAGCAGTCGGGCACGCGCTCGGCTGACACGTCCACGTTCAACGTCAGCGTGTTCAAACGCCAGCCACGCCGCCGCCGTCAGTCTAGTATTGTGAGTAGGGACGACGCGCCCATCCGCCCCAGCAGTCGGGGGCCGACTACGCCGGGCCTGAGCTCGACTTTCAGCGTGGGCAACTTCAAGAGGCGCGCTCGGCAGCCCAGTATCTTGTTATCGTCTGCGCAGAAGGCCTCGATGTCTGTGCAGCGGTCGAGGGCTGCGTCTGAGGCTAGCGAGAACGCCGTTGGGTCTGACGGCGAGGAGGACTCTTTCCTGCCTGAGGCAGAAGGCACACCAGTGCGGCCGTCGCGGGGAAGGGCAAGTGCTGCGAAGGACGTGGTTGAGTCGGTGGAGGGTGCGACGACGCGCTCGCGGAAGAGGAAGTCGACGGAAAGCCACGATGCTGAGGCCGCCAAACGACAAGCGGTCGAATCCGACGAGGAGCCATTGCACCAATCCATTGAGATGGACGACCGATCCTCGCCACCCACTGTCCTCTCGCACACCCCACAGCTGGATGACGACAGCGTTCTCGCCCCGCCAGCCAGTAGTAGCTCGTCTGAAGCTGGCAGCCCGATGGCGTGGCCCACGCTGGACGCGCTGGGTAAGAGACACCGCGGCCGTGCGGCACCTCGAGGCACGAGAACACCAGCTCTGGACGACGACATGTCCGACATGTCAGAACCGCCTTCCCTGACACACTCGCCGAATCTAAAGGCTACAAATGCGGTGCCCAAGGGCAAGGGCAAGACCGCCGCACGCAAGGAGTCGCCAAAGCTGTCCACCGCTGATCTTGCCGCACTTCTCCCGCGCCGACGGCGAAAGGCACGCCGGGACGCCGAGGGATCAGAGAACGAGGAGACTGGGTCGGATCGAGACGTGTATGACGTCGCGAACCAGCCCCGGGCTTCGAGAAAGAGGACGGCCCGGCCGATGACTGGCCCGTCGTCCAAGGTGAATCAGACGAATCAGGCAAAGTCCACTACTGCACCAGGCAAACGGTCAACAAGACGGACCTACGGGTCACGGAGCTTCAACAAGGAGAACACCGTCGATGGAGACACCATCGAAGTCGACGGGGACGCATCCACGCCCCTCGACGACACCATCTTCGACCCGGACAGGACGGAGACAGCAACCCAGGAGCTGGGCGACGAGTTGCGGGCCGCGTCCAAGAAGTTCAAGGAGGTGGACAAGTGGGAGCTTGACTACGAGGAGGTCGTCGAGTCGTCGTCGCCGCTGCCGGAGGGGCGATAGTGTGAGGCTGGTGGTTGTCCGGGCTTTCTTCACACGTTTTGTATCATGCACATGCGAGGTTTGGGATACCCATTTTGCTTGTTCTGTGTCAGGGCGGATTGGTGCGGTAATTTGGATGAGCGGCGGAGGCACGGTCACGATGGGGCCTGGCTTTTTTTGCTAGATAGCCTTTTCTAGCTCATGGAAACCCATGATTGCCTACCATAACAGACTTGATTTGTGACTCTTTGCAGTCTTGGAGCTGAAGACCGTGACAGTGGTACCCGGCGGCAATAGCCTGAGAAATCGTAACAGTAATGAGTCCTCTTGTAGCAATCCGGACAGCAGGTACCATCCTGCGAATAGTCGCTCGTATCTGATCACGGCATCGGCTGACTCGGATGACGGAAGGACCACAGCATTGCTGTTTCGGCACTGCCGATGCGCATCATTCTGGCTTGTCTCATCGACCGCGACCCAGAGTGCTGAGGAGCCACGCACTAGCGGGCTGTCGTCCAACGTCCAGCTAACTCAAGACTGTGCAATGTCACCTCATAAGCTGTCTGCAGAGGCATGTTGGGTCTTTCCGAACGTCAAGCAGTCTTCGTTTGCTTGCTGGCCCCATGAAGCGAGCGACAGCTGCACCCCGGGCGGGTACGCCCGCCTCTGTACCAACTCCCTTGGCGAGCAGTCCATCTGGCTGCTTGATCACAATAGTCGGCTCTCGCGACCATCCTTGACATCTTCTGAGATCCAATTCCTCCCGCCGAAGTTCAAGCCCGCGCGGAGAGCATTCATGGCTCATATTGAGAGCGAGACGCTGTCTATCTGCTGCTCGACGACAGGCAGCAGATGCGCCACCTGGTTTGCATCCCGGAAGGCAGCGGTCACGGCGTCAGGGTGCAGCCCAGACATGCGCAGTGCCTGTGGTAGTAGCAGAGTCAGAAATGTAAGCCATAGACAAGACATGCCAGGCACAGAAGAAGCGCAGTGGGCGCGTTCAGAAACGGGAATAATGTTCGTGCAAGAAACGGGGCGACACCCCCGACTTACCCTCGTCACATTCTCGTGCTTGTCCTCCTTGGCCGTGTACTCGCGGATGACCTCGTCCTTGTCAAAGTCGACGTAGACGCGCGTGTCGCGGACGCGCACGACGACGCCGTCGAGGCGCATGTACAGCCTGCACAGCAGCAGCATGCGCTGCTCCATGACGCGCAGCTTGCAGCTGAAGACAGAGACGCCGTTGTCGTCGAGCTCGGACTCGAAGAGCACGACCTCGTCGAAGAAGAGGATGGGGTCGCGCCTCTTGAGGAGCTCCAGCGGGATCTGCTTGCCCGCTTCCCCTTCTGCGGGTGGCGCCAGCTTCCGCCCGGGGTCCGGCCCGTGCAGGCTGGGCGTCTCGGAGCCGCGGTAGGTGGTGCTGTAGCTCCAGTCGTAGGGCTTGACGACCTCGCGGATGTCGTGGGCCGAGGACCTCTCGCGCGACGAGGACCACTCGCCCGCGTAGGCGACCTGCAGCATGTTGGCGCCCGTCTTGTCGACGGCGTCGAGGGCGGGCTCGGCGGCGAACTCGACGCGCCACCCGGAGGGCGCGTGCCGCACCGCCACCAGGTTGTCGCCGAAGATCATCTCGGGCACGGGGATCCCCAGCCGCCGCGACATGTCGTCGATGGGGCCCGACTTGGAGATGGGCAGCTTGCGCGACGAGATCTCGAAGTTGCCCTGCTTGTGCGTCGTCGTCGCCTGCGCCAGCATGTTCGGCGCTGGGAAGGGCTCGTTGGGCGAGGTGATGTGGTTCATTGTGAGCGGCTTTCGAGTGGCTTGTTTGTTGTTATTCACGTCCTGTAGCCTGCAATGAAATTTGATTCTATGTTGCTTGGCAAAAGTGAGATGTTGCGGATGGTGTGAAACTGTACTGACGTCCCAAGCCTGGGGTTGTGAGAGCTCGGAGTTATATCGCTGCTCAGCGTGGGGTATTATACGTACGCTTAGTACATATCCTACGATCCCATGGTCGTGATCGCCACATGCGTCCGAGGCCATGACTTCTTGTCAAGATCAACAACTGGATTTTCTGCACTTGGCATCTGATTCAATTTTTGAAAATAATATGTCACATAAGTTCAGTATGTCAAGCCAGTCAGGTCATTGAAGCTTTTCAGCCATGGCTTGATGGCCGCGATCCCGTGCAACGAAATCCATACAATTCCTTCGACGCTGAAAACCGGCCATTCATTAGACAGATATTCACCATTCTTTCGTGACTCCCCCTGTATGCAGCTATAGTATTGACGAGGAGAGGAAGAAAAGGGTAATAAAGCGAAATCTCAGCAATTTGACTTTCCCAGAAGCAAGCTCGCCGTCCTGGAATATCATAGGATCGCCCAGCTCGCCAGTCACTTTCTACCGCATCAGTTCTGCAGCTTGAACTCCATTGACTTGCTTCCTCTGAGGATGCATTGAATCATGACTGTTGAATTCATTTATATCTACGTGCTCAGAATATTATTTGCAATATCAATGCTTAGCTGCTGAGGCCTGTTTAACGCAGAGTCACTGTCTCTTGGATTCCGTAGATGTCAAGTTGCAGGCAAGTCAATCTCCACCATGCTTCTCCAGCCATACAGGCGCCGAAATCTTGTTTTAATGTACTACCTAAAAGATACAGGCATGTCGTCGTAAAGCCGAAAGAGGTAACTTAACAAGTGGGTGATATTAGAGTGGTGGTTGGGAGCCGCATCGCTGACAAGGATGTCACTCGTAGCCTCCGCAACCAAGGAAGTGCCCCACCAGCCGCCCCGTTGCTCGGCAACTGGTCCAAATATCAATATGAGCCCCCGGATCCAGCCACCAAGAAATGCACCTCCTGCCCGCTTCTGCAAACCAGACCACTGCAGCCAAATCCTGTCATCCTCCTACGCAATACACCACCTCCACCTTCAAATCGCCTCCCACCTAGATACTGCAATCAAGCACACTTGAGAGCAGCCTCATTCTCAACCTCAACCTAAAACACCATATCGTCAGCGAGGTGCAGCGTCGACGAAATCCTCCCCCACAAGATGGCAGCCACCCGAGCGCTGGAGACTGGTCTCCAACGTATGTCCATTACCGATGAGAATGATCCTGGTGAGACCGGTCGCATATACCAAAAATCCAAAGTGAGTAGCAATTCTCATTCCCCATGAGATCCCCATTTTGATGAATCTTTGATTGCTTAGACTGTCGCCTCTTCTTCCGCACAGCTCTCCCAGTCCATCAGCCGACCAGGTCTCTTCAAGGTTGCCCTTCAGTCTCAAAACACCAACACGGTCACAACCGTGACTCTCCCCTCCCAAGCAGCCCAAAGAAAAGGCCAAGCAGTTGCCTCATCGTCTACCGTTTCAACGTTACCTCCATCCCCCACCAAGAAAAATGCCCAGTCCACCACAGTCACTCTGCCCTCTCAAACAGCACAACGGAAAGCCCAGGTGGCCAGCAGCAACCCCCCATCACCAACCAAGAAGGACAAGTCCAGCTCCGCCAGCTCGGTCGTCTCCCGCAGGTCAGACGAGGCCGAGCCCGAGCAGCAGTCCCAGCAGCTGACCCTGCTGGACGAGCCCCGGGTGTTCCACCTGGGCATGTTCGAGATCGGCAAGCCGCTGGGCAAGGGCAAGTTCGGGCGGGTGTACCTGGTCAAGGAGCGCAGCAGCGGCTTCATCTGCGCGCTCAAGGTCATGTACAAGTCGGAGCTGCAGCAGGGCTCGGGCGTGGAGAAGCAGGTGCGCCGCGAGATCGAGATCCAGAGCAACCTGCGGCACCCGAACATCCTGCGGCTGTACGGGCACTTCCACGACCCCAAGCGCATCTTCCTCATCCTCGAGTACGCCAGCCAGGGCGAGCTGTACAAGCTCCTCCGCAAGGCGAACCGCTTCCCCGAGTGGAAGGCCGCCCAGTACGTCGCCCAGATGGCCTCGGCGCTGAGGTACCTGCACCGCAAGCATGTCATCCACAGGGACATCAAGCCCGAGAACATCCTTGTTGGTATCCACGATGAGATCAAGATCTCGGATTTCGGCTGGAGCGTCCACGCCCCTACCCACAGGCGGGCTACCCTGTGCGGCACGCTGGATTATCTCCCGCCAGAGATGATCAAGTCCGGCAGCAAGGACAACTGGTACGATGAGAAGGTCGACCTGTGGAGTCTGGGTGTTCTGACGTACGAGTTCCTGGTTGGCGAGGCACCCTTTGAGGATACTCCTGTGATGACCCAGCGACGTATTGCACGAGCGGACATGACTATCCCATCCTTTGTCAGCCCTGAGGCTAGGGATCTCATTAAAAAGGTACGAATTCACATACGCAGAGAATCCCACAAGAACACAGCTAACAGTCAATACAGTTGCTGGTGCTGGACCCGGACAAGAGACTGCCCCTCGAGGACGTCCACGAGCACCCTTGGATTCTGAAGCACTGCGTCAAGGGAGAGCGTGCCACCGACCGGGAAAGGAGTAAATGATCCAAAAATGCATTGGTGGTGAGTGAACGCTGCGGCGGCGCACACGAAGACTCCGGGCTTTGGTGTGCCCCGTGGCGGTGCGTAGTGACATGCTTGTTTACATTTGTATGGCGTTAAGGTACGCACGGAAGGTCATGGTGCCGGCAAAGGCGTAGGACATCGCGCAGGGGTTTTGGAGTCTTCTCATTTGCATTTAAGCGTTTTTTGTTAATTCTGCCCGTTGCTGCAATATCGTGAGCTCAGCCACGACGGGGCCACAGCATACATACACAGGCGGCTCACCAATTCCATCGTCTGTAGAAATACATTTTCTGTTAAGCGTTAAGTGGTATCATTGGTGTGTCCCCTGCCCGATTTTTATACATGCGCGTGCTGCTCGTCTCATCTATATACCTCGTCAAAGGGCCGCGTGTCCGAGAAGCACGAGTCCCAGACTTCGTTGACGACCTTGACGGCCTGCACGTCGTTCTTGACCCACGGCCTCGCCATCATCGACTGTACCGCCCGCCGCCGCACGCAGTTCTGGAACTGCTCCGTGAGGGTGTAGTTTCCGCGCGTCAGGACTTCTCGTGTCCACCTGCACTCACCGCTCAGCATCGATGCTCGTATCTGTGGGGGAAAAGGATAATGTCAGCCTCAGCCACCAAACTCTCAGTCCGTCTTCTGTAGGGTACCGAAAGAGATAAATATCGAACCTACCTCCGTACAAGCGGCCTGCCGCAGGTCCCTCTCCCCGCGGAAGTCGACCTCGAACCTCAGCTGGTCGTAGGCGTGGACCATCTCGTGCGCGAGCGTGTCCTCGAGGTGCCCCCTGTTGCGCACCTCGTTGGCGCACACGAGAATCCCGTGCGCGGGCTCGAACCCGCCGCTCTGGCGCTCGACCTGCAGCCCGCTGGTCAGGCGGGCCGGGCAGCGCCGGCACAGGACGTTGGAGGGGGTCATGCCCTGGCCGTGGTTGAGCTCGGCGATCTTGTCGTTGAGGAAGCGCACCGTCGGCGAGTAGGCGAAGAGCCAGTCGCGGTACTCCTCGCACCGCTGAACGTCGCGGGCCTCGTTGGCGCGGTACCGGTGCTCGCGGTAGTGGAAGATGCCCTCGTTTGTTACTTGCCCCGTGAGGATCTTGAAGTAGTTGACCCACCACTGTGTCTTGGGGTCGAAGCCGGTTCGTGCTGGGTTGTTCTCGAGGTAGGGGTTGGGCGGTTGCTGGTCTGGTTGTGCGTGTGCTTGTGATTGTGGTGAGGTGCTCGGTATGGGCGTGGGTGTATTTGTGGCTGTGGACGAGGGAGAGGCTGCCGTCTTTGGGTCTGGGCCCGACGTGCTCGAGGCTGTTGTTGTCCACCAGGCCATTGTGGCGGATGATGTGGTGAGGTCGCGAGAATGCGAGTACTCAGGCTGTCAGGGTAGCCAAAGCTACAAGCTCCAGCAGCTACAATGCGTGCTTGAGCCCGCCTGTGTACTTGTGGTCGGTCCTTCGTCGGCAGGCGGTGATATGGTGGTACGATGTGAATAAGGCAGTTGGCGAGGCTTAACTCAGCCTGAGTGACACACACAGTCCTGTCGTGTATGCACAAGGCCCGATGCAGAGGTTCTACTGGACTGAGACTTTGGCTAAGCTGAGCTCTCACCCACCCCCCAAGAAATTTGGGAATTGGCACGGGATGCGGCAGTGACGGAACGGACAGGGATTGCTCGGCAGGGATCCACCGCCGTAGCTTCTCCGCGTTTTAAACGGCCGGCGCTGGGTGGACGGTCCAAAAGCGACCGAAGGCACTCGTGGCAGCCCCACCGGGTCCCGCGCCCTCGAACCCTTGGCGGTAGTCATCGAAACCTGCAAGGCCCTCTCTACTCAGTAAGGACCGCTTACGGACTGCTCACTTGCGCGGTGCGGAAAACAAGGCTACTCGGCAATATACATCACTCGCTACCCGTTGTAATTCGCTCCCCCCCCATTCCGACCCTCCAGGGGGTGCTTGCAGAATCACACCATGGATCCCAGTGACGAGTCGCAATGTGAGTCTAGTCAAAATGGTGAAAAAGGGGACGAGTTCCCCCACGCCGCCTCTGGTTTCTATTACATGGCATCTACTCGTCATTTCTGGCTCATTTACTGGGCTGTTGGCTGATGAATCGTGGTAGCCATGAAGGGCCCAAAATCTCTTGGGATAGTCATCAAACTTGGTGAGAAAATGCCCTGTTCCTGGCTATGAAATCCCAAGTTGAGTCTTATACAAGCAATACACACACACCAGACTGACTCACAGACACAAACATACAGGAACAAGTTCCATAGTTGATGAGAAGACTCACCAGCCCCTCCTGTCCAACTTGTCCCTCATAGTTGAGACTGCACACAAACTCAAGGAAGATGGCCACCGAGTCGTCATTGTCTCGTCCGGCGCCATTGGCGTCGGCTTGAGGCGAATGGAGAAGGACAAGAGACCAAAACATGTTGCTCAACTCCAGGCCCTTGCTGCCATCGGCCAATGCCGCCTGATGAACATATGGGACAGCCTGTTCAACCACCTGAAGCAGCCAGTCGCGCAGATTCTCCTGACCCGGAACGACATAGCAGATGTAAGCCCGCCCCTGCTAATACCCATTCTCACCGAATTACATTGAGTGAGTTGGTCGAGTAAATGACTGGTTGGCTGACTGTTCCCCTAGCGATCAAGGTATCTGAATGCGCAAAACACCTTCAACGAGCTGTTGGACCTGGGTGTCATCCCCATCGTGAATGAGAACGACACCCTGGCAGTCTCGGAGATCAAGTTTGGTGACAACGACACGCTGTCGGCCATCACAGCAGGCATGGTCCACGCGGACCTCCTATTTCTCATGACCGACGTCGACTGTCTCTATGACAAGAACCCTCGCACACACCCGGACGCCCAGCCCATCGAGGTAGTGGAGGACATAGCATCCATACATGCCGACACCTCCTCGGCCGGTTCATCCCTCGGCACGGGAGGCATGTCCACCAAGCTCGTCGCCGCACGCCTGGCCACCTCGGCCGGCGTGACCACCGTCATCACCCGCGCCTCCAACCCAGGCAACATCAGCAAGATCGCCAAGCACATCCAGGCCATCAAGTCGCCAGGGTCGAACCACTCCCACACCAACGGGGACGACCACGGCCACCACAACGCCGAGGACGCCCTGGCGCAGTCCAAGGCCTCCATCCAGAGCATAGAGCTCAACTGGCCCGACGTGCCACTGCACACGCGCTTCCTCCCCTCCCCCTCCCCCTACCGGGACCGCTCCTTCTGGCTCCTGCACGGGCTCAAGCCCCACGGCGACGTCTACATCGACGCGGGCTGCTACCGCGCCCTACTCGACAAGGCGGGCCTGCTGCCGGCGGGCATCGTCGACGTCGACGGGCACTTCGGGCAGCACGAGTCGGTGCGGCTGCTGGTCGTCGAGCGGGACGACGCGGGCGCAGCCGAGGCGGGCGGCAGTGGGAAGCCCTGGCGCGGCGAGCCACTCGACGTCGGCCGCGCCCTCGTCAACTACTCGTCCACCCAGGTCGCCCTCATCAAGGGCCACCAGAGCAAGGAGATCGAGGGCCTGCTGGGCTACGCCGACAGCGGCTACGTCGCCGAGCGGGAGCACATCACCTTCTTCATGAGCAGCAGGCCGCAGACGCCGATTCCCGCCACGTAGGCAGTGGTCGGGGCATGTCGTCGAGTTTCAACACGCATGGGATACCCCAACTGAAAAGGGATTAAAAAAGGGATAAAAGGCTTTTTTCTTTTGCATAGAGATTCGGCTAAAAGAGATTCATGTGTGCATGCATGGCGGGAGCCTAGTAATGAATGACCTTGGTATGAATAAGGCATATATTCATTCCCTTCTCACCGTCCGAATTCTCCAGTCCCGAAGATGATCCCACGTGACATACATGTGTGGGAATTGCTCTGATATAAGTGTTCTCAATGCTACCCATCAACAAGACGGACCAAAATCTGTTTGAAGAAGGGCACGTCCCGAAATCATGAGCTCTGTAAAAGTCTGGTTCTCGCTCGCTCCGAGGACTGCCCACGACGCTCACTTCAACGCAACAGGGGCACGTTGGTTGTAAGTCAGACCAGGTTTCGTAGCCCAGGAGAACGTTGGGGAACCTGATAGGGCACAGCAACAACCTTTTGATTGTGGTATCTAGACAAGGTAGCCAGTCTCACCCGCAGACGCCCTCGTGGCGACATCTCCGAACCGAGTTGATTTTTGAACTCCAAAACGCCATCCAACATGCTTGTTTGTATGCGGACTCCATGTGCCTTCTTCTGGGGCGACACTTCATGTCCAGCCTGTCGTATTTCCTCCTCGCCTCTGGCCTCACATAACGTCCTCGAAGGCAAGCAACTCAATCGGACGTTGGATTATAGGGCCTCGCCATGCCAACATCTCCCTCCCTTCCAAGACCATATATCCAACCCCCAACAAGACCACCCAACACTCTCAACCCGTCGCAAAAAGATTATCCTCATCCCGCAGGTACTCCCCACAGTCCGCCTGCCGGAAACAAGTAATACCCGTGGGGTCGAGCCGCCTCGCCTCGGCCGTGGAGCGGGCGGTGACGCCGAAGCCGAGGGGTGTATCGTTCATGGAGTAGACGATGACGCCCTGGTGCTCCGGGCAGTCCTCGGACCAGCGGCCCACGTGCGCCTTGACGATGTTGCCGCCGTACAGGAAGGGCATCTCGCCGTTGGGCTTGACCCAGATCTTGTAGCGCGCGTGCTCGGCCAGGATGGGCAGCGAGGTGATGTGCAGGCGGAACTTGCCCGACTTGGTGAACTTGCCGAGGCAGATGCCGAGGGAGACGAGCTTTTCGCGTTCTGTTTGGGGGCGGCAGTGTTAGCCTACCAGGGTCACTTTCTTCTTCCTTTCTTCTCTCGAACAAATTCGTCCACGGTCGAGGGGCGTGTTGAAGCAAGGCAGGTAGGTAAGGTTCTGCAGCTTACCAATTGACACGGCCAGGTTGGCTATGGACAGGCGCACGTAGTAGACCCTGTCCTTGTGTATCCTAAAGACATAGCGGTCGGCGTTGGGCGAGTCGTCCAGGGGCGCGATGAGGTTCTTGAGCGAGTTGCCCGTGTAGTGCGCCAGCTTCTGGAAGAGCGTCTGCGTCTCTGTTTCCGTGAGAGGCCGCATCTTGGCTTACTGGCTGGCTGGCTGGCTGGCTGACCGTAC
>JACBFG010000025.1:1086538-1103089 GCA_013435955.1 Diaporthe sp. HANT25 | reverse complement strand
GGGGGGGGGGAATGCGACTGGCGACGAAAGAAAAAAGATACAGCCTCGCCGATAAGATAAGGCGGTCCCACCCTTAGCCGCAAGGCCTTGTAAAGATTCAGCCTACCGTGTCTACGGACTGTTCGACTAGTCAGCCAAGCGCTCAAGTTCAAACTTTGCCTCAATTCTTACTGTGTATAACTCCCAGATGTTCCAGTCAAAGATCAGCTGGGAGAGTTCGGTGGTAGATATAAAATTTGAAAGGGTTGCAAGGAACCACATCCCAGCGACGTTTTACATTTACAATTTTGATCTCGATCGGGAGGCACCGTCGCTTCATTCTCTAGACCGCGGCTGCTACCTAAAACACTGAAACCCTCCGCAATAGACTGTGATTGAATCCTGTATAACTCCTGGGGCACATTACTTCATGAACTGGTCTACTGGCCAGCTTGGTCCCGAAGGTGCCTTGGAACCCACTTCCCGGGCGCACGCGAGGCCGTCAAAGTCTCGGTGGGAGCATCCCTTCCATCCCTTCCATTCTCGCCTCTGCCAGAGCCCTGGCGAGCCGGTGGAGGGGCGCTTCGCTCCGAGTCACCACCGGCATCGCCACCTGCCTCACGCTTGGCGGCTTCACGGTCACGCCAGCTGCTAGCAGGCTTGCCACCGCGTCCAGCCAGGTTGAGACGAGGCGGTCCAGAAGGTCGCTCGCCCGAGTCGGTACGCTCGACGGGCGGGGCACGCTCGGCTCGTTCCGGACGCTCCGCACGCTCTGCACGCTCGAATGGCGGGGGAGTGGCGCGAGCGGGAGGTGCGTCGTTGGAAGTAGTCTCACCAGCGGCCTCCTTCGCAGCCTGGCGCTCACGCCAGCTGGGCTTGTTGCCAGCCAGGGCCAGACGTGGTGGGCCAGACGGGCGATCGGAAGAGTCGGAGCGCTCCAGGGGCGCTCCGCGGACGGGGATGGCGCGAGCCTGTTCCTTCTCCCTCTGGCGACGCGCAAGAGCCTCCTCCTCGCGACGAGCCTGCAATGCCGCCTTCTCCAGGGCCTCCTGGCGCTCCGAGTCGCGCTGCGCCTTGATACGTGCCATTTCCTCGCGACGCTGGGCCTCACGCTGCTCGCGCTCCTCCTTCTCACGGGCAGCCCTCTCCTCGGCCTCCCGCAGAGCCTGCTCCTTCTCCTCACGCTCCCTCTTCTCACGGATCTTCCTGTCGCGGAACTCCTTCTTGCGAGCGGCAACTGCCTTCTCCATCTCCCTGTCTGCGTCACGACGCTTCTTGTCAAACTCATCGCGACGACGCTCATACAGGTTCTCCTTGAATCGCTCGTAGAAGGGAACAAGGCGTTCCACGCGGTGCTTCAGCTCCACCGCCTCCTCGTGCTTTCGCTTGGCCTCGACCAGAGTCTCCTGCTTGGTCTTCTCATAGGCCGCGAGATCCGCTGCGCGCTGCCTCTCGTAGTCCTCACCCAACTTCTTAGCCTCCTCCTTACGGAAGGCACGCTCAAGGTGGTCGATACGCTTGCCAGTGATGCGCAGCTTCTCGTTGACGTCGTTCTTCTCGCGTTCAAGCTGGGCGAGCTTGATGGCGCGGAGACGGCTGCTGTCCAGGTTGGCCAGGTCATCGGGATCGATGCCGAGTTGCTTGGTTCCGATCTTGAGCTCCTTGATGGTGTTCTCAATCTCGATCTTGTGGATCTCCTCACGCTCCTTCTGCAGTCTCCTCTGCTCACGTTCTCTGAGCTCCTGCTGCAGCCGTTGCGCCTCGGCTTCTTGAAGCTGCTGCTCACGGAGGCGCTTGGCGTTTGCGTTCTCCCTCTCGATGCGCGCACGGATCTCAGAGGCCTGCTCCTTGCGCTTCTGGATGACCTCCTTGCGGGCCAGAATGTCGCGGTGCTCCTCGTCAGCGCCTGCCTTGGCCCGAGCCAGGGCGGCCTGGCGAGCCTTGATTCGGTCCTCATTGAACGTGGGGTCGATGTAGTAGCAGGTAGTGTGGAGCGTCTTGAACAGGCGAGTCAACTGAGTCCGCACAATCTCAGCGGGAGTGCTCTGCAGCCTCTGGACAGATCCAATGCCAGCATCGGCCTCGGCAGACCCTGCAGAACCAGCGCTGGCAGCCTTGGCCGAAGAGAAAATGTCCTTGTCAAAGCTCAACACACCGGTTGCGTGGTCCATACGGATGGCGAGGTCGCCCTTCTTGTTACCGTTCATGATGAACTTCTCAATGGTGGCACGGGTAACCTGGAAGGGTTCGGGGAACTTGGCGAGACCCTCCACGTAAGAAAGGTCGACAGTCTCGTACACCTGGGACAGTTGCTGGAACAACCGCGTCAGGATGACCTGTTGCAGAGGCAGCACGTACTTCTGCATGTCAGGGTCTGCGCCGATCTGCGCCAGGATCGGCGAGATCTTCTCGCAGATGGAGAGCGGGTGGAAGTCAACCTCAAGAATGTTGTAGAGGTCCCGGATCTCAGGTCGGACACGACGGATGAGCTGCTTAGCACGGATGTCCTGGAAGAGGACAGCACGGGTAGGCGCAGAGTTCATGCCCAGCAGGTGAGTCAGACGAGAGTTCTTGTTCTTCCTGGCCTCGTCAAAGTCGACCATGGCACCACGAGACCTCGTGGTGCTGATGACGGGGATGGACAGAGCCGACAGCAGGACGAACGAAGCAGCCTTCTGCAGGTCAGCCTCAGTGGCGGCCGGGTTGTCTGACTTCTTGCTCTGGCCGGTCGCAACAGAGGTGGCGGACTGGCGGAGCAGCTGGTAGTAACGAGACCACGCAGCGGCGTGGAACAGGTAGTTCTCGCCGACAAGGAAGATGCGGGTAAGCTTCTCGTAGTAGTTGGCCATCATGATATTCTTTGGTGGGCGCTTGCTAAGGTTGAGAAGGGTGTGGATGTCCTCGACGCTGCGGAAGGCCTCCTGCCACAGCTCCAGCTCGACGGCCACGTTCAGTTGTTGGAAGCGAGTCTCGAGGTGACGCTGCAGCGTATCAGGGTCGTTGAGGTTGATAGCGTGCATCTGCTGAGAGTACTTGGCGGCGGTCTGGACATGGTTACGGAGCAGCTCGCACAGGCGGCGAAACTCAGTCTTTCGGGTGTACTTGAGACAGAAGTCGAAGGCCTGCATGGCAGTGCTCTGGTAGAGGATCTCAAGCCGGGCATTGTTTCGGAGGATATCGAGGACAGTGCGGTATGCCTCCCAGAGGAACTTGAGCCATGGGGTGACGATGGCGCGGTCGGTGCGGTCCTTGGACTGCTCGCCAGAGACTGTGGCGAGCAGGATGGACTCTGGTGTCTCTGTGGCCTCGAGGTCGTCAACGCCAGCCTCGCCGGTGGTCGCCTCGATGCTAGACTGAACCTCATCGGCCTTAGCTTGGGCGGCGGTGACCTTGTCGGCAGCGAGCTCGAGGAACTTCTTAAGGACCAGCTCGATGGTGCCGATGTTACTGTTCTGGGCGATGTTCTTGTACTGGTACATGGCATCCTTTGTCAGCTTGCCCTTCTTCTGCTCGACGGACAGCTCGACGAGCAGGAGCATGACGGGCTCCAGCGACGCGATGGGGACATTTCGTGATCGCTTCGAGGTGATGTGCTCGTGCAGCAGGGTCAGGGCGGCTGGAGCCTGGCCGACGCCGATGAGCTCGTGGGCGCGTTTGAGAACATTCTCGGGTTTTTGATGCGGCGGGGGCGGCATGGTGGGCAATCTGTGTCCTGTGTTCTCCTCTCAGGGGTGGGTGGGATGGTTGAGATAGGAGGAGGGAGATTCCCAGGGCGCGAGAGTCAACAGAATTCGTTTCAAGACCGAAAGTCGATGGACTTTGGCTCTGTTGATTCTCGTTGGAAGATCTGCCTGTCTGACGGACGGACTGGCAGTCAGTAAGAGGCAAGCGAAAAAGGCCCGGCCTAGTCAAAACTCTGCCTGCTGCAAAAAAACTTGGAGAGCGAGGCCAGTGGGTTTGCCGTGTGTTGTGCGAAACGCCTAGTCCAAAAGTGGAAATGCGTAAGTCACGTGCACCCGATGTTTCCGTTGCATTCTCAGTCACCAATATGGACGTTGGGCAGTTGAGTCAATGTATTTTGGGCAGATAGAGTTTTTTATTCGTGAGATGGAGATGACTGTACTAGAAACTACGTTTGTCGGGGAGAACTGCGTTGGTGAGTGATGCTGCTGGTGAAAGGACAGACGCGGGAGACGCGGGCATCCAGGCAGTCAGTCAGTCAGTCACTTATTAGCTTGAGGGGCATGAGCATGGGTGGGCGTGGGCGTTTGGCGTACCCCGCCATTCAAGCATATGTGAGGTTACAGTACTATCCGTATGAGGATGAAATCCTCGATAATGACATCCCTGATAATTGCAATATAAGCTCTCCTTCGCTGCCTCCTCGCCTACTCGCTCCTTCGCTCCCTGGCTGCTTCTCCTGAGGGAAACTGCTGATCTCCTGTCGCCTCCCGCTCAGATAATCCCCAAGCTTTTCTCCGACACGACAGTCGAGCTTGAGGGTTTGATAAGCTTCAACAGTGGTCAGAGATCAGAGACCAGACATCTGTTGCTTCGAAGTATATATATAGTGCATGAGTATGGGTAGGTACATGACAGGTGCGAATGCCGTCGGGACGAGTCGAGCGCCTCGCCAAGACCTTCCTCGCCTTTATCTTTCCTGTCTTGGGGGCCTGCACCCTAATCTGAAGAGTCTGTGTGTACACTTGTGAGAGGGAATGGGATCATGAGGGCTCAAGTTTTGACGGGTCTCCACGGCTGATAAAATAATGTGTGCGTGTGTGTGTACCTGTGCGTGCCGTTCAGTCTTTCCACAATATTGTATCATCAAACGGTGAGACAAATGGGCAACACAGTCTCATTTCCGTGATGGGGTGGGAGAAGTGGGGAGAAAGCCAAACAGGGCAACTGGCAGCAGGGAGTGCAAGGGAGGGCTGCAGTGGGCTGGGCTGGGCTGGGCTGGTGGTCCACTGACCTAATTGATGCAGTGTTGCAGGCGGAGGGCGGCGGAAGGGCCCTTTGGTCCGTCCTACCGTTGGAGCCATGCCCAGCTGCAATCTCATCGACGCTTTTCCGAGCCAATCGCCGCTCTCCAATCTGGCTTGCTTCGCGTATTTCTCCTTTTGCTACTTGCACATCTCCCAAAGCGAGAGAGACCCCAGTCGCCATTTTCTTTTTTGCCCTTTTATTTTCCTTCCTTTCCCCCCTCCCCCGTGCCTTGTCGTAGAGTTTGGTCTCCTCCTGCTTCCCGTGTGTCTGTGTTGCGTGTGCGTGTCTGTGGTGTCAAGGTCAGCAGCTCAGCTTCAAGCTCAATACGCCCGCC
Organism: Diaporthe sp. HANT25; assembly: GCA_013435955.1. Lineage (NCBI taxonomy): Eukaryota > Fungi > Ascomycota > Sordariomycetes > Diaporthales > Diaporthaceae > Diaporthe > Diaporthe sp. HANT25. The sequence continues at coordinate 1,097,787 of JACBFG010000025.1, read as the reverse complement.
CGCATGCCTGCCCGCCCGTCTGTCTGCAAGGGAGAAAAGAACCCAGTGCTACCTGCTTGACTGCAGCTCCAGCCCCAGCTCCAAGCCCCAAAGCCCCAGCGACTGGCAAGCCTCTGACCCCTGACCACCCACCAACCCGGCCAGGCCAACCTTGATTGCAGTGTTGCAGTGCAGCGCAGTGCATCTTACCTCGCCTGCTCAGGTGGATAGTGGATTGTGCGCAGGTCCTCACCGCAACCCCCGACCCCGACCAAAAGCCAAAGCAGCTCTCCTCGGAAGAACCCCAATCCACCCTCCACCCCCCTACCCAAAAGGCCCCCCTCCAGGTAGAGAGATACCTGGTCCAGGTACCTAGGTAGGCACGCTCCCCATCTATCTGCCGTACTCATCTGTTCCCCGGGGCTGGGTCCACCTGCTTACCTGATCTACGCAGCAGCAGACAGCACCCGGCTACTCTCCCCCAGGCCGGCTTCTCCTCTTCCCAACCCGCTACTCGCTACTGCTCGCTGCACTCACTGCACTGCACAGCTTCATCAGAGCGTGTTGTCGTCGTCCTCCAATTCCTCATTCCCTCCTTTGCACATTCCAATCCAATCCAATCCAACCCGCCGTCCTCTCCTTTGACCCTCCACCAATACCTGCCCGCACTTCTTGCCGAGCCTCAATCGTAAGTCACAAACCCTTTTTTCTCCCCTTGTGCAGCCCTGCGGCCACAACATCCGATCGATTGCCAATCGTCCGTCCTACTGTCCTACCGTTTGTCAAACCTCACCGTCAGAGACTGGTGATCCGCCAGCCCAGTCCAGTCCCAGCCCTGCCCAGCCGACCCTCCGACCGAGAGACATCATCAATCCACCCCCTCCCGTCACTCGTCCTCCGTCAATCCAACCCCCGCCTCAATCGGCAACCCTTCCATCCAAGCATTGCTAACCCTCACGATGTTCGAACAGCAGGACCAAGATAGGGACAAGGATCGACTCCGCCATCACGCAATCCCCCAATCGCCCGCCCGACCCGACCTCGCACTTGGAGGCTCTGATTCCGCACACTCTTCATCTCCTCCCCGACGACCTTCTCGCAACCGGGCCAGTTCGGCATCAAATTCATCACCCGCAGCCACCATGCCTCAGTACACCTCCCGTGATGTCGGCGACCCGACCCAGATTAAGAAGAACAAGCAGAGCATGGCGGACCTGAAGCTGCGCCGCCTCACCGAACTCAACAACCGGCTCCGTGAGGACCTCGAACGAGAACGTATCCCCGTCAGCCAGGCAAGCAAAAGGTAAGACTCGACCGAGCGGCCGTGACGCGGCATAGCATGCTGACACAAGGCGCCTCGTACAGCATCATCGCCTACTGCAACAGCACTCGAGATTACATGGTCGTCACCGTCTGGGGTGTTGTGCCAAAGGGCGAGGACCCTTACGCACCACAACAGAGCGGAGGTTGCTGTCTGGTCATGTAATATCTGCGACGACAAATCAACGATGGATGCGATATTTCTTAAAGGATCTCGAAACGATAAAAAAGCCCGAGCGATAAGCGGCAATCTTCGAGACACACGAATGGCAACGGCGACGGCGACATCCGGGGGAGGACATCTTGAGTTTGCCTTGTGCTTTATTTGTTTGCTCGGCCGGCGTTGACACGCGGAAAACGGAACCCCTGCGAGACTCGTTAGCCGTCAGGGCTACGCGACAGAGGAAGGCTACGGAGCGAGCACGAAACGAACGACGAAAGGGGGGCAGGCTCGGCCCCCAGGAGGGAAAACAGAAGGGCCAAAACCGATATACCCAACCCCTACCTCCCCGACCTTTCGCCGCCGTACTTGCCCTGGCCTGTGGGATCCGAGGGGGGAGAGCCTCTCAATTGGGGCGGTTACGATAATGGTCTTGTTTTTTTATTTCTTCATACAAACCTCTTGCTTATGGGCTTTGTGGATACCGGCAAGGGGGATAATTCTGCATGCTATTAATACCTGCGTCACACTATTTCTTCACTTGTACCTCGTCAGTCTAGGCCTCTCCAAAACGTGAATACCACCTCTGTCACGACGAACATCTACGGACATTTCTGCTCAGGCGCGGCACAGGCGCGATGTGGGTGACTTTGCCGTGGCACCCGTACCCAACAGAGCATACGTCACGTCGTTTTGTACGGTAAGTTCTCATACAGTTCTCATCTGCTTTGGAAGCCAGCCCACCGAGATCGATATCTTTGCTGTGGGCCGCATACCCTGAGCCATGCAGACAGGTTTGCACGTCTTCCCAACGCCCCCAGTCTCTGAAGTTACGTCGGCGAGCCGCGCGACACAGGCCGAAGGTTCCAGTGTTCCCTCGTGCGTGTTGTCTGATGCGGCCCGAGGATAACCTTGAGAGCTTCCCGAGACAACTTGCACACGCACACGCACACATCCCCATGCACGGGCCCAGGGAGACAGACAGACGTAACGATTTCCGGGCGCCGAGGATGTTTCTCGCTCGTGCCTGTGCTACGCTGCCTGCTGCACCTGCGCCGCCTGTCCGGCCGGCGTGCTCTTTGCTGCTCTTCGGCCTCTCCTGCTCGAGCATGCATGGGACAGCACGGAGTGGAGTGGATTGCTCCCTGTGTGACTTGACTGTCCGGACTTCTCCATCTCCCCTGACGTGCCTCTCGCCACTTTAAATCAGACCGGACCCCTGGGTCATCCGCATACCTCACTTTCACATGGGCAAGACAGGAAGATAATGCTCCTGGGTTGCCATCGGCGCGGGCTCTTAGCCGCTGGAGATGTCAATCTTATCTCTTACCGTCCCTTTGAGTGCGGCGCTTGGATTCGCTAGTTCGCTCTGCTTCGTCCGCTTTCGTGAGGTTGTCTCACGCAGCAGCACGTGGGTTGGAATTTAGCAGCATTCCGGTGTCCAGGGGCCCGGTGTTCACCCTTCATTCCCGCCTGCGCACCGATCCGCATTCCCTGAGCACCTCGCCAATAAGGTTGCGGTCCTTCGAAAGAGACAGTCGAGGAGAGTGGTGGCATAGAGTGGAGGTGAATTAGGTGGGCTTGTCAAGTGGCAGGACCCAGCTGGTAGGGAAGGGGCAGTTTCGACGGCAGAAGGCATGATCAATGGCATTGTCCGTTTTTGTCTGTAGTTCAAGACTTGGGATATCTGCTGCACGGACAACCAATCGAACATCACCAGCTTCCAAGCGCACGACCTGCGAGCTCCATTGTGCACAATGGCCGAATAAGGGTCGATCGCCCATTGCGCTTTCCCCCTTCCATCACCTGCTCTCCAGGCCTCTTGGGAATAAATAGCCTCCCTCCTGGACGAGGAGCAATTCCAGGGGTTCTGTCCTCACCCAACACGAGTTGCCGCGGTTTCGAGACATCGCATTCCAGCGCCTCCAGCTCCATTTGTTCTCGAGATCGACGCGTCCCTTCCTCACGATAAGAAGCCACTTACATCCAAGCCCTAGGGGCCGTCCTACCTTTTCACCCCTGGGCAGCACCGAAGCAGCACATCTTCGAACAGCTTACCGTCGCGAGCACCTCTCACGACGTCAGGTACCATGTCGCGGCTCACAACCATCCTCGCGACCCTCCTGCTGGCCCTCGCCGGCCTCGCAGCAGGCCTCCCCGCGAACCCGAACCTCGTCGCTCGCACCTCCTCAAGCCTCGTCTACCGCAGCGTCGGTCTTGGTAGGGACACCGTCCGCGAGGACGACAGGCTAGAACGGCGCGACTGTAAGCTCTCCCCCCTTCCCTTCACAAGCCTCCCTTTCCCTGGTGTTAACGCCCCCTGGGGGAAAAAAAGTATGAAGACAAAAAGCTCACGGCATCCGGCGCACAGTCACGTGGACCAACTCCAAGTCGCCCCAGAACCTGTGCGGCGACAGCACCTTCGCGACGAGCGAGGGCGACGAGGGCCCCTCCGTGGCGCACTGCAGGACGTTCCTCGACTGGGTCACGGACAGGGACGGGTTCTGGCTGGTGACGGCGTTCGGGTCGGCCGGCTCGTGGGAGGAGTTTGCGCGCGTCGAGTCGTGCGTCCTCGCGGTCCGGCATACCGACTCGTCCTCTGGGACGATCCCGTAAGTCATGTCTCTGTTTCATCTAGTGTCTCTTCTTTTTCTGCGAAACACTGGTGATGGCGCGTTTTGCTGACTGGAAGATCGCACACGCAGGATCGGCAACCAGGACGTCAGCGACATCATCGAGTCTGTGATATCACAGTATGACGATGGTGGTAACAAGTTACCATCGGTGGGGGGCAATATGGATTGCAAGCGGGATCCTTCCTTGGCGGGTGTTGAGTGGAAAGTCTACAAAGACTGAAGACTGAAGGCTGGGGGCTGAATAGATTCGGCGTCTTTTATGACGAGCTGGCTCTGTAGGGAGTCTTAAGTGTCTATATTTTGGCTGCGGCTCTAGATTACAGTTGCTAGAGATGGTGGGCTATCACATATCCGCCTGGGTTGCTGCACATATTGATACCCATCCTGTTTCGGTCAAAGGCTAGACTACTTGCTGGAGTTGGGGCAGGCGCAAAATCGATCTTTTATTCCATCTGATCCCTTTGTTGCTGAAAAGTGATCGGTCTACGTGCTGAAGCGATGCGTGATTGGTCTCTTTTGAACGGAGCGCCACCAACGCTATGGTCATGGAGAAAGTAATATGAGATATAAATGACTGTCGAGGAACCCTGTTTCCGAAGCTTTTTGTATGACGCTCCCCTAGATGATATATACTTATGTATTACCGAGATAAGTAAGTTTCCTTGGTGCACCACGAAGAGAAATTGGCAACCCTCCCTTACACGGCCGTACTCTTCGAACCCGGGTGTTGAACAAGCTTTCTCAAATATTCCAACAATGGATTTTTAGCAGGCACTGCGATGAAGCTATTGTCATGTAGAAAATGCTGACAACGGGTACAAGTACACCGTCCCGGCCGTCCGGGTCCCAAGTAAACAAAAACGGTAAACGGTCCGGGGTTGAGAGCCGGTATGCTGGGTCAGGGGCTGGCTTCCCACCCTCCCACCTCCCCCCACCAACGGCCTCGGGAAGTTCGCCCCGGTGACGACCGGCCGGCTGCAACCACACCTTTCGCTTCATCACCGACGTCAGTGTAGCATTCAGAACTGCTCTCCCCCAAGAAAACAAGTTTTGGTTTGGTACACCGGTGGATAAGCTCTTCTCGACCACAATACCAACCATCAACGCCCATCTATATAAATCTCTTCGGCCATGGCGGACGGCGTCGATACTGGGGCTCCTTACCCCCTGCCTCGAGTGACCATCAAGTTCTGCACTCAGTAAGTCTCACAATTCCCAGCGGGACCGGAGATCAGCTCTCACATCTCACCGTACAAATGGACGTCACAAATACTGACCCGTCACCAGGTGCAAATGGATGCTAAGAGCAGCATATGTATGCCCAATACTCACTTAGTCACACACATGCACTCACCAAACACATTCAAACATATATCCCCGCCCATAATCAGCCCAACGATGACTCTCAATGACTAACAAGGAAACCCACGCACACAGTACGCCCAGGAGCTCCTCTCAACATTCTCAACCTCCCTCGGCGAGGTAGCCCTCCAGCCATCCACGGGCGGGACCTTCACAGTCGAGATCTTCCACTCCAGCCCGTCATCATCACCACCGCAGTCAGAATCAGCATCAGCACCAGGGGGCTTCACCCCCGCCCGCACAGTCCTCTGGGACCGCAAGACCGACGGCGGCTTCCCCGAGACAAAGGAGCTGAAGCGCCGCGTGAGGGACGTCATCGAGCCGGGCCGGGACCTCGGGCACGTCGACAGGAACCACGCGAGGCCTGCCGCTGCCGCCGCTCCTACCGGCGCAGCCGGTGGGGCCAAGGCAGGAGGCATCGGAGAGCAGGCCCAGCAGCAGCAGCAACAAGAGGGAGGAGCAGAGAAGAAGGCGCAGCAGGACAGGCCCTCCCGGGCAGAGCTGGAGGCTGCGGGCACTGCGGGCGCGGGGTACCCGGGCGCGAGCGAGGCGGCGGCTGCGCAGCTGGCCAAGGGCAGTGATGGCGGCAGCGGGGTGGCAGGGGCCGCATGTGAGAACAAGCGAGACTGTGAGGACTGCGACTAAGCTGGTCACCAGAATGGGACAGATGAAGGACTCAAGAAGCCGTGGCGATCTAGCAGCCCATCGTCAAGTCGCGTTTGGCAAGCCTCAGAACAATGCACAGACACCTGGTAGGGCATTTGTCACGGGCGTGGCTCGCCCTCGTGGGCTCCTATCATGTCTGGCACGGTGGCCGCGGCGTCAAACTCTTGCTCAGGGTCTACACGGAGCTGGATGGAATCACGATCCGCTTACTTGAACCTGCGGGCCTGGTCATCTGGATCTTGGGACGTGCGGAATAGTCATTGTATATCGTATCTCGTCACGATTGTCCCGACGAGGGAATGGAGTGTTCTGTGCGGTCGAGGCTTTCCATCCCCACCCAGCCTTAACACCATGCTCGCCCGGCCTCGACCCCAGCAAGCGAGGGGCTAAGGTGTAGGATATCGAAGAGGGCTGCGGAGTGGGAAGGCCTCTCACAAGAGACTCCGTCACGAACAATCACAAACAGACGCGGCCAGGTCAAATCAGCAAGAAACCGCAAACTCGACAGTAACAATACTTAAACATGGCGATTAAGAAAACCCCTCTTCCCACTTTTCCCCTGCAGTGGTCCGACCTGGCCCGACTGGCCCGGCACAACCGTACCATCCGCTGTGAACTGCCCACGCATCAAAACATCCCCTCAATAAAGGACATCAAGTATCCCCCCTTATTACCGATCTCGGTCTTCAAAAGAGTCTCTGTAGGAGCATCTCTCCACATGCGTCCATCCCACGATGTCGACCAGAAAGAAACAGCCTTGCCACCGCGCTCCGGCTACAACCATACGAGGCAGGATCCAGTGTATCAGGGATGTCCTGCACCAAAATCACACGAGGTGGGCGTGAATCAATTGTCTGGTATGCTAGTCAGGAGCTGGTGAGGGCTTTGGTGCACCTGATGATAGAGTGTGACCGCCGTTCATCTTTAGAATGAGCTGAAGCGAAAGACTACCATTAATGCATATTCGACAATGTCGGGGTCCTCAGATGTTTCAGCCATAGAGCCGGTTGAGCAACTGGAGGTCCCTCCTGGGCAAGTCGGGTGGGTCGGGGCGTGTTCCCTGGTCAACGTGGGGAGTGATGTGTACATCGAGGCGAGGGTTCGGCACGAGGAGAACCTGGAGTGGAGGGCCTTGTTGTTCTGGCACGAGGTTTCCAGCAAAAATCCGCTTGTGATGGGAGTCAGGTATGCCTGTTGTCGGGTACTTCTTGGGTGAAGCAATCATCGTCGTCCGAACCTAAAATTACCAGGTGTTGGTGTGTGAATTCAAACTTAGGTTTTGGACGGTTTCTTGGGAGTGATGGATCTACTGCCTCCGAGGCCGGGGACGTACTTTTGTTTCTTTTCAGCGGGCTTGAGGATCTGCACGAGTAATCGAAATTAGCCACATGAATCCAGGGGACCCTCCTTGCGGTTGTCTGGGCCTGTACGAACCTGGAAGGAGCAGAGCAGACTCTCGTCAACGCTCATCATGGCACCCGCATTGTCGAACTCTCCACAGTAGTTCGGTGCACTAAACAGGGTGACCAGTTGACGTTTAGAGAAGAACTCGTATCCATCCTCGACCACTTGGTGGGCACGACAGATCAGGTCCATGTCGTGTTTTTGCAGGAAGCGAGAAACCACGTCAGGACCAAAGGTGAAGCTGACGCCTCGGTCATTTTCACTCCAGCCAGTGATGTCTTTGTCGGGGTCGGACCAAAGAAGATCGCAAAGAAGACCGCAGTCAGGGATCTACCACATGTCGTCAGTACCCATGTCAACACATCCTAAAAGGTAGACATGGCCAAAAGCCGCTATAAGGATCGCGGGATGCCCTCTGGAGGAAGGGGGGGGGCTTACGTCAGTTGGTCGCATGACACGGCGGATCTGCTCCATGGAGTTCAAATCGGGACTCAGACCGCCGTGCATGGTGAAGATCTTCTCATCAATGATGGCTGCGATAGGCAGGCAGTTGAAGCAGTCCGTAAATGTCTTCCACAACTTGATGTTGTACCGGCGCTTGCACTCATCGTAAAAACCGTAGATGCGGTTAATAGAGGCGCACTCGTGGTTGCCACGCAGAATGAAGAAGTTCTCTGGATACTTGATCTTGTAGGCCAGGAGAAGGCAGATGGTCTCGAGAGATTGCTTGCCACGGTCGACGTAGTCACCAAGGAAGAGGTAGTTCGCCTCTGGGGGGAAACCACCGTATTCGAAGAGGCGGAGGAGGTCATAGTATTGACCGTGGATGTCGCCGCAGATCTGTTGGGGGTGGAAGAAGTGGGGTCAGCACGTCGCCCAGACTTCGGAAAAGACCTGCCACGGCCAGAGAACTGCACAGAGCGTTTGCTTACCTTAATAGGAGCCTCGAGCTCGAGCAGGATGGGCTGGGAGATGAAGATCTCGCGGGCCTTGGTGCAAAGGTATCGGATCTCGGCCTCGAGCAGCTGGACCTGCTTGCCCGGACGGCTGCCACGGACCTCCAGGAGCCGGTCGATTATAGAGTCCAAATCAACGTCGTGTTGATCTGCCATGGTGGATTCGGAGGGCCGCCAGTAGCTGGCGGGAGGGGGCAGAGGAGGGAGGAGGAGCGGACGCGCCGGAGGGGATGGTGTGCGCTGCGGCCGGACGAGGTTTCACGCAATCAGGCAGACCAGTGGTTTGATGCACTTCTCGTGGCTAGATTGGATATGCAGATTTAGCATTTGCCATCATGTCGGCGGATGAAGAGTAAAAAAGCCAGGATAGCCAGGTTGACCATGCAATTCCGCCGTGCACCGGTGGTGTGAGGAGGGGAGGCGAGGAAGGCAATGGAATCGACAATCGGAAGGTGAAGGTGAGGCAACAAGGCTGGGGGAGGGAACAGAGAAGCCGGGCGGGATGGCGGGACAGACGGTTTACGTACTATTTGGAAGTGATCTCAGCTGTGGTAGGCTTTCAAAAAATGAAAGCGTCTGCAGCGGGCGTGTTGTTTCGCAGACGGTGATGGAGGCCAGATGACTTGATCTGAGAAAAGTCGAATGGGCACGAGTCTTTGTGGTGCCGGACGTCGTGGAGTGTCGCGTCGAGACAGCGACAGCTTCAGCTTCAGCTTCAGCAGCAGCGGGGGGCGGAAGTGGATCGCCTGGGCCGCGGGTGCGGTTCGCTGCAGGGTGAGTCGCGTCAAAGTTTACCTCTCTGGAAGACGAGGGGAGATGCGTGCAGTCGCTGTGGTTCTCTGATGATGAACCGTCGTCGCCTCGAGGAGGGGTTGATCGCCTGTTTGCCGTAGCAGTTCGAGGGCGGGAAACACGGGGGTTGAGGGAGGAGACCACGATTGTGGATTTTTTTTCGTCTTTGGTCGCCGGGGATGGGGGATGGGGCTAAGAAGCCAGTCGCCAGAGGTTCGTCGCGTTGTGTTGTATGGATGGAAAAACTGGGGATGCAGTTCTCGTTCGCAGTGATCAAAAGCAGCGTCAAAGAATATGCCTCGATCGGGTCTTGATGTCGCCGTAAGGATGGATTGATTGACAGTTGACTCTGGTCGCTCTTGGGTTTTGGGGGGGAAGGGAAGAGATGTCGGTCAACAAAAAGTCCCAGGTCCCAAGGTCGGATTGGAAATGGCAGATCGGGGCCGTCAGGCCAAAACGGGGGTGAGGAGGGGGGGGCTTGGAAATTCTCAAAGGGCTGCCCGTTGCTGGCTGCCACCTACCACAACAGTGCGCTGGTGTTTCGGAGGCGACGGGGGGCCGGTTACGACGCTCAGGGCGTGGTCGTACGCTAGGCGGGTTGGCAGAACGGCAGCCCAAGAATGGCAGCAGAGTCAGTAGCCCATCCACCTTCTTCACCTTGTGGGAGGTGGGAGCTGGGCAGCAGCAGTAGCAGTAGCAGTAGCACCTGTGGACTGGTTGCCTAGGGGGGGCTCGCTGGCTTGGGGAAAGTGCCTGGACGGTGCGTGCCTGGGCATTGGGTATGGACGGTAGGCACTCAGGTATGTGTCGCGGTTGCCAGTTGCAGACTACCCCCTCTTTTAGCGCGAATACGGAAGAGTGCCCAATCATAGGCCACCGCTTGCACTGCCCGTCCAGGCTCCACCCCTTCCCAAGGCTCGATTAAGGTTCAGTCTCTCACTCGACTCCCGACACTGGGCTTTCGACCGTCGGCCTCGACCGTCCCAACAACAGGTAACAAGCTCCCTTGCCGTTGCAGTAATGTAGCAGCGCGAGTCTGGCTGGGCGCGGGCGCACATCGTCGTCATCGCCCTCGAGCCTCAACCTGCAGTACAAAGACCTGCACCTGTCCGCGAGCAGCAATTCCCCTCACGCAGACCACCCCTTCTCTTTTACTTCTGTCTCTTCTTGTCGCTGCCGTCCTTTGTTCCCTGCCGATGCACTATTGCCCTTCTGGAATGTGTCTGTGCCGCTCTTGCGGGATCAACATCGGGCCACTGGGCGACCAACTCAATACCCCATCGGCCTCTGGTCTGGGCGTGGCAATACGGAGTCCGTCCTGTGCAAGCCGTATCCATCAACGATCGCGACTGCGGGACCTGTGATATGTCTCCACCTGCATGGGATCTAGAAGCCCAACTGCGGATATCTCAACCTCCTAAAATTTCCCGCCGGGGCGCGACGAACCACCTGCTTTGGCTTTGCCGGAGCCTGGAAATTCGACGTCGAGACCTGTCTCACTGACAGCTTGAGACCATGACTCCTCGGTCACAAAGCCGCCGCCTGCCTAGATATAGGCTTTGACGAGGCACTGAATCAGGCCGGGAGGCTACGGGTTGCCTCAATCGGCTGGCTCGTCCACCCCGATGCCCTTGTGTTAAGACGCTCCAGCCCGACAAGAACTGCTCGTGGGGAACTATCCAGGACACCACCACGGGCGGCTCCCTCAGGATCAAGATCCCAAGCCATCCATCCACTCACGACTGACAAGACGGGTTCCCCCACGGCCGCTTGCGAGCCGGCCGGCCTGGCCTGCCCACCATCACCTGCAGGCCGTCGATTCGAGCAACGCAGCGCCCTAAAATCACTCACGGATGCATGTCGACTGCGTATCAAGCGTCGACGGCAACGTGGACTGACGGGGCACGGCCAGCTGCCAGGACTGCCTAGAGATTGACTTCCCGCCCGGGCGTGTCCTGCCTCGTCGCTCTCGCG
>JACBFG010000025.1:1072742-1086527 GCA_013435955.1 Diaporthe sp. HANT25 | reverse complement strand
CGGGGGGGGGGGGGGGTGTTTGGCCCAGCCGCTCCGTTCGCCGGCCCCCAGCTTCGCAACTATGGGAACTAACACTTAGATTACGACGGCACCCTCATTGACAACTTGTCATAGCCTCATGGTCACCTCGGACCGCCTATAGATCGGTCTCATTCGCAGCGCCCGATCGTAGCTGCAGTCAATCCCAGACCCGACATGAGCTGACGCCAGTCTAACGCGCGAGCTTGTCAGACTGCCAAGTTTCCAAGACTAGTGCGGCCAGTGACTTGTAGAGGCCAGGCGAGTGGGTGGGAAGCCACCCTAAAGCTTCAGAGTCGCTTTTCGCGGTCTCACGGCAGCCCGCCCCTCACACCAAGGCCAAAACTGCTTCTGTGGCACAGGACACAGAGAACAAGCGCTGGTTGGCAGGCACACAAGGGGACTTGACCCCCTCTTCGAAACTGTAGGCAGTCGTGCAGTCTCATCACCAAAGGATTGCCTGCCCCAGTCCCAGTGGCTTGCCCCTCACCCCAAAACCCCGGCCTACCATCCCGCTTTCTCCTCCGTGTGACCGGCCCGTATGACAGCAATGAGCTCCGCAAGCACTCCGTTTCCCTCCTTACGGGCCATACAGCAGCCCTGCTTGCTGCGTGTCCCTGAGTGATCATCGCGGGTACGCCTGCAAAACATTCAACATTTGCATTGTCGAAACAGGCTAAGAATGCAACACTCAGACCAGAGAGGCCAACTGGTGGATCCCAAGTTCCACGCGCCTTTTTTTGTCTCGACTGGTCTCGATTACGCGCTACCAAAGGTCGGGACTCTTATAGTGTCCCTGACGGGTTCAACATAGCTTCTTCCTGGGCTCTACGTTCTGGATATATTTCTAAACATAGTTCAAAGAGGATGCGAACCTGTATTGCGGATGTCACAGCTTCTCCCGGAAGCGTTGTCGGCTAACCGCTGCAAGGAAATACATACCGTGAGGCGAGCAGTCTGGCGACTGATCTAGGGCGAAGAAAGCATTTGCCACCTACCGCGGCCACGGACTCACTAGATATGCGACAACCTGGATCTACGTGGAGAGGCGGTCTGCAAGTTGCTGTGTTTCTCAATCCGGCTCCGCCACATACACCATTGAGACTGTCTTGCGCCGCTCACGGCAGTCCCTCCAATATCCCTTCCCCACGCAACGACTGGGCCGGCCAATTCCCCCAGCGTCGGTAGCAGAGCCTTGGCCCCTCCCCGAGACCGAGCAAACCACACAAGCTTCACACTCGCCGTGGTAGGGTAAGCCACGGATTGACGCGGCCAATTCAGCCCCAAGCAGCTAACTTCTGTGCACCACCGTGGAAACTGCCTTATTATCAGACTATCACCATGCAGTCATCCACGACCAAAAAAGCCCATCATCAATGCAGCTCGTCGAGGCACAAGCATGAGTCAAGGAAAGTTTACTTCTTTTCACATGTGCATTCTGCGTTCGGGCCGCCGGGGCGAGTGACAATTGGCTTTCTCCTGGGGGCACCGCCGGTGCGACTGGAGAGATGCTGTCGTGGCTGTCGGGGAGGCTAGTCACCCATACGGTGCGCGTCGTCCGTGACGGCGGCAGTCTGTCCACAGAGATCGAGCCCATCAGGATGAGATTTAAGATGTCCGCTTCACCATTACCCCTTTCTTTGGGCCCTCCGCTGGCAGCCAATTTCTGAATCGAGTCTTTCCAGGCCATGGTGATCATTGCATATCCTGCGGCTGGGTGAATGAGCAAGGTACGGGCGAAGCAGGTCCTGGTGCGCATGCCCCTTGGACAAGCAAAATGTGCCCAGTTTCCATTTGTGCTCCTCTGCTGTACCCGCGAGCCGATATATCAGTCAGTCAGTTGGGGCTGCGGCTCTCGCGATACGTGATGTGACACACGCGGGAAGAGCACAAACCGCCAGGGTAGCTGTAGGATCAAGGCGAGGCATCAAAACGTGCAGTATCAAGGCGGATAAACGTCACAGACCTGTTAGTTAAGCCGGCAGTGCATACCGACGTCTGAGCGCCATCACCATTCATACAAGCTTTTGCGTCTAATCTTGGGGACTCGGTACTTGCCGGACGCGATTGAATAGACTTCCCGGGGTTTCGAAGACAGCAATTTTAAACAAGGTCCGGGTAGTTACCAAGCCTTGTCCATGATTTATGTGTTTAGTTATGTCGAGGGCAAGGGGGCACATAAAGTCTTGGACTGTTCCCTTCTTCAAGACAGTATCTGTAGACACAACCTATTATCGGCCTTTGAACACGCTCGATTTCACTCATTTATCATCCTTCAGGTTCTGGAAACGATTTCCTGAATCAAGACAAGCCTGTACGGCTGTTCAAATGTTTCTTGGCCATCCGGCAATATCTAGTCTTTCACTACTCATTCATTCCTTGTAACTGTGACGAACAGATATAGTCTGGAAGACGTACGAACACATATTCGTAAAGATAGCGTTCATATCCTATTTTGAAAACAACACTTACAGCGAAATTGGCTAACACACCGTTTCTACATATCATAATCTTGGATGTTGAGTGGACTATTGTGTGAAGTCGGGATCCGTCCTGGTAGGAACGATGACGCCCATCATGATTCTTGGTACAAAAAATATGGCTTGGATGAGCCTGTACACTCTCAGGCTCTCGAGTAATCTTCAATTCGAATGGTCAATCAATTCGCAATAAAACACTCAAGTGGCTAGGACCCAAGCCAGGAGTGAGACATTGTACTCGTTACCTGGCAACGACATGAACTTGGTGTAACCGCAGTAGCCAAAGACGCACGTATGTTTGAAGGAGGGACATCGTAGGCCATTTCTCAATAGAGTTAGGTACATCGCCAAGTTTAGCAAGACCTCTTGGGAATACACTAATTGCAACCATACTATGTTGGTCGTACAGAATACTTCTGGTACTTGAGCATAGAAGTTCGACAGAGATGTATTAGTGTTTCCTTTTAAAGAGTAGTTTGCTTTTTGTATATCAAAGGGCCGTCCGTTAAAACGCAGGGCTTCCCTTATAGGCTTAATTAGCAGCACTGGCTTTGAGACCAGTGTAACAATTTCCAACAGCACAAAATTCGTCCAGGTCAGTCCGACCAAAGGAGGCATCTGGCTTTCAAAACCAAGTGTGGTCGCGGTTCAGAAAGACAGCTTAGATGCGCTGTGGGTGTAGAATTAGATCACTTTAGAAACACGATGAAATCAGTCAGAGTTCTAGGTCGATGTGTCATTCACAGTTTCATTGACATAAACCCAATCAAACAGAGATATCTACAGAGCTGGCTTGAATTGAGGCTGAGACCGATATAATATCCGCTTTGCAAGCCCAGGTCTCCAGAAGGATTATGTGCAAGGAATATATAGACATGTGCCGAATCAGTGGAAATCACCGTGTGATAAAGACACATGCGTAATCACTTTCCCATATCCATTTGAGGTCCCCGGGCAGATTGAAACCCAGTATTGTTATCTGGGCTCCCCGTTCCTGAAACAGTGTTGTCGTGGGACGACGCGTGCAACCAGGAATACTCCGGGCCAGCTGTATCCAGGTATGGGTCTACCAGATTTGGGTCGAACACTGGCATATCTGAGTGTACCTCTGGCGTATCTGAGTGTACCTGCCAGTGCTCCCTCATCTGAACATCCCCACGCGTTCTGCCCATCTCACTATCATGTGACGAGACTGAGGTAGGCTGCTTCAACCCGGCTTCTTCATCAGTGAGGGAGTTAGTGAGGGAGTCCGGTGCGCGATGGTCGGCAGCTGGCCAAGCGTGCTTTTCCGGTGGAGATGAACCAGATGGCCCAGATGTTGTAGATCGCCCCAGCTTGGAGAGCCTGGACCGCAGTGACTGGACTACGGTCCAGGTAGCAACGTAAGTTCTGCAGAACTTCGCTAGACCCGGTACCGAACAAACAATAATCGCAATATTGAGCTCCACGACTCTGTTTTTGTCTCGATGTGAGTGATGGGATTGGAGATGGTCATGTATGGGAGGCGGCAGACTCACGTGCAGAGTAGAAGGGCATACATATTCCAAGTGGCGTCTGCCATATTCATGAACTGAGTTGCTCGATAGGCAAGAGAGAGAATATTGGCAACAACACCCCTGGATACGTAATGAGTTAGCAGTGTTACCTGTGGCAGGCAGGAGATTGGAACTCACATAAAGGCTGTAGAGAACACCAGCCATAATTGGATACGCTTCTTTCTTGAGACGTGCAATTTTGATATAGCCGGAAGAGGTAAGATGAACATATAGAAATCCAGGAGGATACCTAGTGAAGACTGTACGAGGCCCCAGTAGGCAGCCTTTTTGGGCTTCTCACTGGCCATAACCATTTCCCAACTTTCTCCTGCTGCAGGCGCCTGGAAGTAGGCTTCGATGGGTATATTCGGAATATAGGTGATCATGGTGAATGCGATACCGATTCGAATAGCCAATCTCATATGACGATTGATGTCGAAAATCTGTTGGAAGAGGAGGAAGAGGGATACTTTGGATAGAATGAGGCCTGGCATAAGCATCATCTGCTGGGAGAACACCAACTATTCTCCATGTCAGTTTGCAATCTTTTTTTTTGGACTTAGTTACATGATCGGGTTGGTGCACTCGTGAGGACGGTGAATATGATGGTGGGCTCCCCCGGGATACTCACTTTGGCATAGTTCCCAAACAACCAGCAAGCTGGTATATCCCATTGATGCCGCACGAATTTAAGTTCTAGATTGTATTAGATCGGGTCAAAGAACAGGACATAGGGTCAAAAACGTACGAGCAAGAAAGATACCAGTCTGCCCAAGAGAAAATACGAGGGCCAATGCATTAAGGTCTGTAGCTTGTTAGACATGTGGGCAAGCACTAAGTAATTATTCAACCGGGAAAGAGGCATACAGTCGCCCCATGTGAGCTTCTTCCAGTTCGCTAGCAAGCGGCATCCTGTGAAGAGGGCTGCGAAGAATAGCACGACAGCACTAACTGCAATCACAGTAGGCGCGTAAGTCGGGGGATTTTCGAAATTCGGCAGCTGGCCGTCTGGAGGGGTGCCAGCCGGGAAGAGGCAAAGGTCGAGACCTGCGGTGAGACTCATTGCCCTGCACTTCCGTGCCTCTATGGCCCGGGTTTCGTGGCTCGTGATCCTATTACGAGAAGGAAGGGTATCGTGGTGATAGCCTCACGGTTCTGGGGTGAGCAGGCCAAAGAAAGAGGGCAAAAAAGAATGAGGGTAAATTAGCAAATCCGGACAAGACGCGACACCGGGCTCTAGCATATCTATACCAGGCGTCATCACGAGCATGAGCCCAATCTTGTTCTTTCCTTGAGTGGGGGCCGCGATGCAACTGTCTGTTGGTTGAACAGCCCCAGAATCATGGGTGAGGTCCAGTGCCGAATGCGGCAAGTACACTGCGAGATGGGGCATGACACATTGCTACTGGCCGCTTCCACCCAGGCGAGCTGGCGAGCAAGGTTTGCGTGTCCACCAGGCTTCTACCAGCTCACAGCAAAAAAAGATATCATGTAATGCTGCCTAGCCTCTCTCGTTGTTGGTTCTGTTCTGCATTGGGTGGTTCAACATGGGAGAAGTCGCACCCAATGTGGAATATTCGCGGTGCCAGAACTTTAAACAGGGTATGGAAGTGGCTGTTCGTGGCTAATTCCTTAGCAACACCCACTTTGCAGGCTTGGTCGCGGTGCCGCTGCACCTGTTGGCTTTAAACTGCTTCGAACAGCCAATCCGGGACGTATCTTGCGGCTCGTTTCGGCGGCAAGCTACAACAGAAGTGGAGTAGTTCGCATCCTTCTCGCGGGCCGGTAGTATCGCTGCAACCCATCGCGCAATGCATACGGCTGGCCAGATTATCTCGATCGGCTGATCCTTCAGCATGAGAAAATGATGAAAATCTGGTCCTTGAAGTCCTGGTAGAAAAATTCTCGGCATTAGCTGTCAACTTCCGGCCCTGAAATCGAGCCTCAGTCGCACCTTGGACATTGCATAAACCGCCAGCGAGTTTTCAGGCCTACATTGTTGTTGTTGTTGCAGTCATGTTCTGGTCTAACTCGAAAGGCCGCAGGCAGCCCCCGAAGGTGCCGACGGATAACGTTATACCAGCACTTTTCTTTGACGATTCTCCCACGGTGAGAGAAATCATCATACGGTGGATGGTTCAATTCGATGACATACTCGATGCCGACAAACTCCACGATGCTTTGAGGACCCTGCTGGAGATGAAAGGGTGGCGAAGGTTAGCAGGAAGAATACGACGAAATGTGAGGTGCGCCCCGAGTGAAGTCATGACCCAAGGACCATTTACTTACTCGCGGTAGTCACGAGGCAAATTGGAGCTTCATGTGCCTAGTGAATTCGATTCTAAACGCCCAAGCGTGCGATACCATCATGTTCACTTCGAAACGAGTATTAATGCCCATCCCTTGGCTTCTAGGCTTCCGAAACCAACTGCCTCGCCCTCGATACAGGCTGGAGGCGACGTGTTCCGTGAGCTCAAGGCCAGGGACGATGTTCCTGTAACTTTACAGGATTATCTTTATAGCGATGATCCGCCGCTTGAGTTACACGTCTTGACGTTTAGCGATGCGACAATTGTTACCTTGAACTTCCCACACTTCTGCACTGATGCTGTCGGGTTGTCAACATTGATCCAGAATTGGTGTAAGATTCTGGCGGGTCGGCCTGAGGAAGTTGATGTCTTTCCAGAGAGTGATCCTCTGGACAGCGTGGGCGATGCAGATGGTGGACAGGTCGAGGAGCATATCCTCACAAAGTACAAGCTGGCCGGGTGGTCTATGCTAATCTTTGTCTTCAACTTGGTCTATGACATTGTCTTTGGGCCCAAAATGGAAACCCGTGCGATCTTCCTGCCCCAGAAGTCCGTGATGGCACTTAAGGAAACTACAGTCGCAAGTATCCCCTCAAGCTTAAGTGGTCAGGGCAACGACAGTGGGGCTGCTGAGAAACCTTTCATCAGTGAGGGTGATGTTATCGCCGCCTGGGGAATTAGGAACATCAGCCTGGGCCTAGGCCCGCGTTGCAAGCGGACGATGGCGGTGATGAATGTGTTTGAGCTGCGCAACCGCCTGCGTCATGCTTTTAAATCATCATCAACAGCATACGTTCAGAACGCTTTCTCTGTTATTACAACGATTTTCACCGTTCAAGAGGCCCAAACATTATCTCTGGGAGAGATCGCCCTCCGCCTGCGATCCTCAATCAAGGAGCAGACTTCGGTACCACAAGTGGAAGCATTGGTACGGACGCAGAGGGCTTCGATCCAAAACTCCGACAGGCCCACGGTATTTGCTCAGGGCGACAGTATTCTTCTTCCCTTTTCCAACTGGGGCAAGGCAAGGTTCTTTGATATCGTTGACTTCAGTCCCGCTATTGTGAAAGCAGGCTCGGACAGAAAGAGGAATGCCCCCGGGAAGCCTGTGCTGTTCCTCTCGTGTGATTCGAGCCCAAAGCCGAATCCCACGTATCGCAACGTCATCAATATTATTGGAAAGGATCCTTCCGGCAATTACTGGATCACAGGGATGCTATCAAGGGCTGCTTGGACAGAGATTGAGAAAGACTTCGAGAGAATGTAAGAAGAGCTGCGAGTCAAAATTTCTGTACGCGCGGGAATGATTCTCTTCGACCAAAGTTACCTGCTTGCCATAAAATAGCACAGCAATGTCTGCTTATAATTTCCACAAGTTACCGATTATCCTTTTCAGCTGACGAACATGATTCTCTGGAAGAGCTCTTACACAAGAGGCGCAATCGCCATTTGGTAAGGTCAAGTGTTAGACTGATAGCAATTGAATTGGATGTAGACCTGGGGTCAATGCGTTTTCTTTTGGATTGGGTGATGGGATGCTTGAATTCCCACCTAAAGACTGACTGTACTTGTCTCGAGCATTTTTGACTTCTTTCCCAACTCCAGGCTGGGATTCTCTGCTTTCCAACTTGCGTAAGCAGCCCAGCATCACCAAATCGTGAGGCTGCTCACACAAGCATTGGGTAGAACCAGCTCCGGTCTTCGGCATCTCGATGTATGCCATCATACTCGGCTCGAGCGGGAAGCACAAACACGCTGTTTGGTTTGTTGTTTTACGAAATCAATGCCGGCCGGATTTTCTCTTTAAGTCCTCAAACAATTAGCTCCAGATACCATACAAACTGATTGCCATCATTTCCTCGCTTGAGTCATCACTGGAGCAATTGTCAAACCACCTTTGAATGTGCACAAGCACGTGGAATCGTAGGCAAACAGTGAGGCAAACAAGAGCAGCAGGTGGAGCGAGATCGAATACAAGCGGTGCGTCAAACATGGGCAACTTCCAAATGCAACACAAGGCAGAGAGCAAATACTAAGACGAATGCAGCTTCAGGAGACATCTTTTGAAGGAGGCCGCTACTCAGATGATCAGAACAGCAATGCAAAAGCATAAAACGGGGAGACGCCGAGACAGTTATTTCCTTTCCGTCATCCTTCTGTATTTTCCTTTCCATCATCCATCTTTAAGTCTCCAGCTACGTCTATATATACTCAATCACAGTCCTATGAGCGCTTCTTCTAATGAAGCATTTGCACAATTTGGAAGAAGTTACACTCCACTCTCCTAAATCTAAACCAATGTTTTGGAGTAAGGGGCATCGTTGATGCATCCGAAGCGAAGTCTATGCAGTTCCCAGCCCGGGAGACTCGAGCCGATTGCGCCAAGTTCGATTTGCTGGAAAATATATGACAGCTCGCAGACCAGCTTTTCCACGGGGAAACGAGAGGTGATATCATTCCTTTGACTGTTTCTATGTACTGAGAGAAGACTAACACTCAATCTAGACACCTTCGAGCCAGCCACCATAGTATGTGTGCAGAACCACCAATCCACAGAAGCATACCGAAGGTTGCGACCCGTGTTCCCAGCTGTCACGGGAGCAAATCGGAGGACAAAATCCGGCTGGCCGAGTGGGCAGCAGGCACCAAGGACGAGTCTAGGCACTATGCTCTTTTCGTGGACATATGTTCGGATGCCATTGCAAAGAAGTCAAGAACTCCTGTCAACGCCAATGCACACTCATCTGTTTTCATCAGTCTCACACACCATGCACAAAACCGGCATCGTCATCTCTGGACGAAAACAAGCCCCTGCACAATCCTGAAAGATGGATCACCTCCCAGACGAGCTCTTGACAGAGATCCTCGAGGACTGCATATTCAGCCCTTCCAGATGTGTATTTCTCCGACTCAGGCTCCTCGATCACACCTTGCAGTTGGCCGCTGACAAAGAGACGAGCCATATCGTTGCGTCCAGGGCTTCCAGGACACCTTCGGTCTCGCATTCAAGTCCCATCCCGCGAGAAATTCCCGGGCAAAGGAGAAGGATGCACACCTACCGATCAGACCTGGTGCCACCACCGATGGTACTGACGGTACTGTTGGTCTGGCGCAGACAGTTAATGTTGAGAGCAACGAGGATCGGGAAGAAGGCTGTCTCTCCAGAAACAGCCACCACAGCAGCCCTCCCCCCATGGCTAACACCGAACACAGCCCTCTACTCTCCAAGGATCATGAGGACATCACCAACGACAATGGCCACCAGAAGTTCACCAAGACATTCGAATATATATACATGAAATTTAAATGTCCCGGACTCCACTCCTGCCACGATATTGTCTGCTGCACACATTTTGGCATGAGCGCATGCGAAATCCAGATACAGCTCCCTGGCCCGTCGATACGACACATCGTGGCTTCGGTTACAATCGCTGTACAGAATACTCTACCGGCTATCACTCGGTCGGAATCCTTACCTGCCAGCTCAAACAAACATCACCAGGGGCATCGGGCGCCTCAGCGCTAGAGACTGCAGCATTAGACATTTTGTTCGGGGAGAACAAGTGTGCAAGGCAATAAACGACCAAGCCCACAACCACCTGCATCTGTCCGGGAACAGATCCTCGGAGCCAGCCGCGCAGGCCTCAGAAGGCCAAGTGCGATCAGACGGCAGACCTGACCCGCGTGTCATCACGCGCAGGAAAACGACCAGCAACAGCTGGCCAGCATACGCCATAGATCGCCACTTCACAAGACCACTTCACCGCGATCTACACAGGTTCACTGTGTAAGGCCATGAGTCACAATCTCAGGACTCCGGTTGAGAAAGAATGTAAGTTTCTGCTTCAGTATGGACTAGTGACCTTGTATTGATTGGAGATTGTCTTCTAGGACCAACTCTTGGCATACGAACCAATGTTGGGATACATTTGCGACAGCGCGGAGCCCTTCGCTCTCTTTGCATTCCTTTCGAAAACCAGCAATCACGAAGAAGAAGCGTCGACTTCTCACACCGAACATACCAGCTTCCGCATCTGGGAGTAGGTTGCAAGAACTCTCTACCCCTCCACCTGCAGCGGGCGTCACCAAGGGTGGCAAGCCTGCAAACAAGCAGAAGCCCAAGGGGAAGCAGCTGCCAGGACAACAGGCAGGGACACTTGAGCTTGTCCGTCCAAGAAGGAACTCAACAGAATCACTTTCCGACCACCCCTAAAATGCGACTGGAACCTCCCACGCCTAAGAAGCGGCCATCAAGACATCGAGCAGTCATGAACCGCCACTTGCACGAGAACGAGCCAGATCAAGAGTGCAGCGGCCGTGACCTTTCAAACCACTGGAAATATATATATTCACACATTTTACAGCTTAAGGCCAAATGGCCTTTTACCCCGCGATATGCGGATAGATATTCCGTTTCGACGCCTGAGACCTCAAGGACAGCGACCAAATTCGTCGCCTGGCTCATAATCCTCCGCGTCGCCACAGAGAGCAGGCACTGCATGTAAGACGAGCCCTTGCTGCTAGCCTTGACAGCGTGCCAGACCATTTGCAGCGCAAATGGAACCGCTGGCACCGCGTCTCCGACCCTGCCCGAGCAGCCACACGCCTGCAGGGTGGTGAGAAGTCACAGACCCAGAGCCGCGGCAACAGCCGATTTTTCTCTTCAAGATGAAGTTGCCAGAGAGCAACCTTCTTCCTGCAGGGAATATCTGATTTGCGGGCGAGCTTGAAGACTTGGCTGGCCTACCCACCAAACTTGCTTCGCGGTCGCGCAATCAACCAACCATCATCGGCATCGACGGCTCTGAAGAGTCCTGGCCAATCCCAGTCGCACCCCAGGACTTCGGCGTAGCTGTGGGACATGACCTCTACCTTGAGATGTTGCCCAAGTTCGACCTCCGCAAGCACGCGGTGTTGACGAACAAGCTTGTCAGGGAGTTCTCTCTCACATGCAGCGGATACTCGATGTCAGACCGGAGCCGAAACCTGTCCACCTCGGTTGACAGGACCGGCCCTTTTGTGACTGGCGGCAGAACCGAACCTTGCTGATCACTGCCGGCCGACGTTGTAGGCTGTGGTCTTTCATCTTCATCATCCTCGTCGTCGGCGACCGGATTCCGCCTTTGGTGGGATGAAAGACTACAAGTGGAGACAACGTCGCTTTCACATCGTATTGTTCCTCCACTACAATATCAACAACATCAACGAGAACCACTTCGCCGTCATCATCGGCGACTCACCAACAAGTACATATGGAACATGGAAAAGAAAGACGGCGACTGGGATGAAAACTTTGGCAGACACAGGCTGCCTGAGCCGGTCCTGTCCCGCATCTGCCGCGGTCGCCCAACATGGTGGCTCCCGGCAGATTACTTTGACAAGCAGCAATCTGACGACAATGAGAACGGTATTGCTGCCGAGGCAATCAAGACAGGCTGGGAAGCGGTGCCATGGTACAGATACCAGTCAGCATCGACACACTATGTAGCTCAGCAATTTGGGATCGGCCTTGGCCATGAATTATACGACGGCCTAGAGAGGCAACTGTCGGCAGAGGCGCTCTCCCGTAGGTCCAAGACTCTGCTCTTCAGCTTTGGGAGAAAATGTTTTCCAATTTTGGTAGTAGTTTCTACTTGATGGGGACTCTTCACCTCAGGAACATAGCACACAATATCCAGCACTATGAACTGCTCACCATGGCCATGCTCGCGCACATCTCGAGCAGGTACTCTGGGGATCATGGCGAGATCCGGATGATCAACAGATGCATCTTCCGTAAAGAGTGCAGCTCGCAAGGTTTCGTCGCGACTGGCGCCGAAGCGGCTGCAGACGCGCGAGAGACAGGCTGGACTCCTCGCCCAACCGCGACGAGCGACCATACAGAGGAGCCCAACACCAACACAGACACGCACAATGCTCTGCAGCACTTCGGCGTGGGCGTGGGCGTAGGCCACGAGGCCTACGAAGGCTTGACGGCGACCTTCGCGGGCGCAATCATGAAGGAACACGCCAAGAAGAGCTTGGTAGGACGTTACCAGCTTGACAAGTGCCTTTGTTGCAAACGGCAGAGGGTCACCAACCGGATGGATACTTTTCCACCGTGCCGCGACCCAACCTCTGAAAAGACGAGGCGGGCCGTACAGGCAGGCAATGGGCATGACCCATCACTTCCCCATATACAACGATCTGGTAGACAGCCAGTCCGGACTCAGACGGTACAAGAACACAACCACCGAGTTCGTCATAAGAGGGCTCCGCCTAAAGGAGCTAACAGGCGCCAAAAAGATCCGTAGTGTCGACCGCAGCCTAACCATCTTCGCCTTGCTAAAGATGGCTGCCGACCATCATCGGCTCATCACTGGGGCTACACAGGCACATAGCTGTCGGAACGTGTATGGACAAGGAAGCTATTATTCAAGTCCTCTACCACTACATAACAGATAGTCGGGCGTTTGAGTGTCTGGTTGACATCCACATCCCCTGGCCAGCAACCTCACATCTCCACACCTAAATCTATTACCAGCGAATCCTTTCGCACAAACATGCAACCTGTATAATGAACAGGTAGGCAGAAGAGGCATTCGTTCTCCAATGGTCAAAACCGGAAGCGACTGGCGAAATATGCCCCTTTCACCTCCTCGTGACCAGCCATGTCGTCACCCCGGAGAGTCGCCCGAAAACGAACAACAAAGACATTGCGTTCGTGCGGCCAACTGCATGGGCATATATATACCACAGTCTATCTCAAGTCGTGGAGCAGGAGGAAGACAAACGTCAAAGGCGAAAGCTGCAAGTCGAAACTTTGACAAGCAGAAATCTACAGATGCGTCACCCTCAGATTTAGCATCCAATCCAAGCCATCACCATGCCTCCAAACACAGACCACCACGATGACCTGAAGCGGCACACACATGGCCGGGGTCATCTCGACACAACATGTTCGCCGAATAGCCCCCGGCTTGCCAGCTCCTGAATGATCCATTCTTCATACAGCTGAACAGCAAAACCTTTGCTGGCTACCCGCTCGAAGAGCGTCAGGAGGTAATGGCCTTGTACCTCTCGGGCCGGTCGACAGCACCTGCAGCGACAAGTGCCACCGTCATGACCGACCGGATTATCACAACCGTGCTGGCAGATCACTTCACCACTATCATCCGGGAGGATGCGTCAGCCGGAAGTGTCCTTTTACAACCCACAACGAGCTGCTATGGACCGCTCAGTCATCGTGCAGGCGCCGAACACCCCTTTGTGAAGCATTTTTCACCAAATCGGACAGGAGTGTGTTGGTTTCAGAGACTCGGAGAATAGAGCAGGCGTAGATGATCATTAGTCATCTGGCTTCATGAAAGGAGAGACAGTTCATCTGATAGAGGAAGAGGGAGAGCGAGACGAGATTGCCGTAGGCAGTGGAGCAATACGCAACATCGAACAGCATCAGCGTGG
>JACBFG010000025.1:1053400-1072722 GCA_013435955.1 Diaporthe sp. HANT25 | reverse complement strand
TGGGGGGGGGGGGGGGGGGGGGATCACCACCACATGGTCATCGGTGCAAGCACCGCCTCTGCCATGAACCTAAACGTGCCTGTCAGTGTCCGCCAGCCCTTTGACAAAGCAATCTCAGAGCTGGACATAGCAGCCAATATCTTCCAGGAAGTGGCGGAAACAGGAAACAAGACCGGCATTCACAACGCAAGGCTCTGCATTTCTTGGGCATATCCGACTTTGAAAACCATGTGTGATACTGAGACTGCTCGTATTGATGCCGCAAATGCGGCAAACGATGCAGAACACCCGAGTGAGGATGAGGACGCCCGGGAGGACGATGAGAAGGAGCAGACTGATGAGGACGACAGCGATGAGGATCATGGGACTGCTGTTCCTTAACCTCAGCCTTATTGATGACACGCTGATGGGCGCGCAAATCACACTATTTCAAGCCATTCTAAAGTTGGGGACGACACGCAATCGAGGAAGGAAACGCATTACGCAGGACAATCAAACTCTCTCTTCTTTATTGGAACGCATAGCACTCCTTGATGACGAGGCAGTCAACCAGCTGCTGAACTAGCTACCCCCGGGCCCACTGGCCCAGAACCAAACAAGAAAAGCCTCTCTCGCACGTGATAATAATAAAAGAAGAATTGTAACTAACAAAGAAAGACATGCGATGCTGCATTTTCCGTCCGTTGTAATAAAAGTGATGACCCCCGTAGGGAAAACACCGTTCTCAAAA
Organism: Diaporthe sp. HANT25; assembly: GCA_013435955.1. Taxonomy (NCBI): domain Eukaryota; kingdom Fungi; phylum Ascomycota; class Sordariomycetes; order Diaporthales; family Diaporthaceae; genus Diaporthe; species Diaporthe sp. HANT25. The sequence goes on along the minus strand of JACBFG010000025.1, from coordinate 1,071,992 downwards.
AAAAAAAAAAAAAAAGAAGAACCAATTTGCAAACTCTCCTCAAGGTTGGATTATAAACACACAAGGGTGGGTAGGTGTTTTGTATGCCCGAGCCGATTCTCCTGACGCCGTAGAAATGTGATACCACTCCGCGCACTGTTCCAAGAAGGAAACGAAACAAAACATGTTCAGTATACTGAGGCCATCCAAAGAAGCACCGGGACAAGGGAAGGGGGAATCAGTCTCTCCGGTAAGCAACGAAAGACAGAAAAGAAGGCAGGAAATATCAAAACGACGGCCTACAAGTACACTTCATCTATACAATCCCACGTCATCTCTCATCCTCATTCAACGTCTTCTGCCCGAGGACCGCAATCGTTTCCTCTGGTTTGCTATCCCGGTGTTGCTGCCGTAGCGAAGCTTTCTGACCGTCGACGACCCGGACGGGACAGCCAGCGGCGCGTCAACGGGCGATGCGGTGATGGTGCTATCCTCCACGTTGAACTCGAGATCGTTGAGCTCCTCCTCGTCCATGTCAGTCAGCTCCTCACTAAGACTGCGCACGGCGTCCCTGCCAGCCCACTGCTCCTCGATGGCTGTTGTCCCGTCGGGCTCAAAGTTCTTGAGATACCAGGGTACGCCGCCCTCTGTGAGGGTGTTGTCTGCTCCTCGTCCAAGGCTTCCGTTGGACTGTGGAGGTGTGAGAGGTGTGGGTTGCTGTGAATGCTGGGAGACAGGCACGTAACCATTTGTGTCGGGCGGCGTCGGCGCAGATTTAACCAGACTTGGTAGATCCTTCTCGTTGGCGGCTTCAGCATCCTCGCCAGCGGCTGTAGTGTCTTGGTCAACGCTACCGTTAGCCTGAGCAGACTCCTGGCTGACTTCTATGCTTTGCTCGTCGATGTCCATTTGGTCAGCGCTCTCCGCAGCGTCGCCAGTGCGGTCTTGCCCAGCTGCGGCGACAGTGATGTGGCCGTCTTCCGCAGCGTCAACCATGATAACATCTTGATTAGATTGCGCCGGTGCCTCAGCTTGAGGCTGCGACCCGAAGGGTTTTCGAATCTCCAAAGACGCGTCGATCATGCCCTCTAGCTCTTTTTGGAGGCTGTCGAAGGGTTTCGAGGTGATATCGGCTTCCGCTCTGAGGGCAGTCTCCAGTTGTGGCTGGACAGACTTGAGAATTCGCTTGCCAAGTCTCTTGCGGTCTCTCGCCTCCGAGTATGGGTTGTTCTTAGTAGGTGACACGTCGATCGGTTCGAATCTGGGCTGGTCTGATGGGACGGGCCTTGCCTCGGCATTGATGCCGACATGAATGACCTCGCAGAGATCGTGGGCAAATGCGAGGGTCGTGGTGTAGAAGCGCTTTTCGAATTTGGCCTCTAACTGAAACAGACCGTCCTTGAAGACATTCTTGTCGAGCCTGATTGGGTCATATGTCAGTCTACAGGCTCACTGTGTTCAACGAACAAGGTAGTACTTACGCTTCAGCCTTGCCAATGACAGGCAGGAGCAATTTAAAGATCGGAAAGTAACATGTGTCGACGAAATCTTGCTCCATCTCCGCGGCCTCCAGCTTGTATGATTCCCGAGCGACAATATCGTCCGCGAGAGACTTCAGCTGCTCAAGGTCCCTCAGCAAGGTCTCAGCAAAATCAATACGTCTGGCGAGCCTATTCTTGCCCGATGGGCCCATGGCTGCGAAGTCGCGCCTTGTGAGCTCCATAGACGAGAAGGACTCCATCTGCAGCTGCAGACGCTTGAGGAGCGCAGCACCACGACGGGATTCCCGTTTCAATGTCCAGTAACGACAGGCTTCAGCAACATACTCCTTTCTCTTGCGAAGAGCAAACCGGGCCAGCCCGCTATCAACAAGGTCGAAGACCGCCTGTGGAATAACCGGAGCGCCAGACGGCAACTTCCATATCTTGCCTGACTGGCCCTTTTTCTTGTCGCCTGCCCCTGAGAGCTTGTCGCCAAGCATTTGCGACTCTTGAGGAGGATGTTCTGTGATGGCGTTACGGTGGATGGCAGCGAGCTCTTGAGCGACAGCTTGGCTGTCGGCCCAGATTCGCCCCTTCATCGTGCGTTTGTAGAACTTCTTTGCATCCTTGGTAGCCGCGGCAACGGCGTGCTCCTTGTCGTAGTCGGGAGGGCAGTGCTTATCACAAAATGCCTTCAAGACCCCGTCCAGCGCGAGAGCGCCTTGTGGAGTCTTCATTTTCAGGTACAAGTGCGCACGTCGTGCGCAAGTGACGTGGAAGGCTTGGTAACAGGCTTTGTTACTGCATTGTATGCAGGCGCCCATCTTCTGATTACAGATGTAGCATTGCAGCTTCCACCGGTTCTTGGGGACCTTGTCAACGTCCATGACTGGTTCCAGGAAAACATTGTTCCCTAGATTGACTTCTGGGATCCATATGGCACAAAGAAGGTGCGCCCATTTCGAAAAATTAGTTTGCTTGAAGGCGCCATCAGTGTTAGGGCAGAAAATGCAAGTCTGACGACCCAGAGTTAGCAAAGTCCTTCAAATCGGTGAACTAAGCACAAATAACTTACCGGGATACCGCGTCCCGCGAGCTGGCACTTCCGACACATCCATTGCCCCTCCGGAATAAATGGTACGCCATAACAATCTTGGTGCACCGCAAGATCGCATCCGTCGCAAAATACTATCGCATTGGTATTCTCACAGTCGCCGTCGTCGCAGATGGCGCACTTGCTGTCTTGCTCTTCGCCAGCTTGTGTCTCGCCGTTCACGGCTGCAGCAGAGCTAGACCGTGGCCTGTGGGTCTGGGGCGGTTTTGGGTTTGGCTTCGGTATCTTCTTCTCCAAGGCATGCCATTCTTTTTCGATCTTGGTGATTGTGATTTCAAAAACCTCGCGAGTGACGAGTTCAAGCCCATGGGCTTTGCGCTGGCTGTTGAGAGTCTCCAACCACATGTCGTCCTGCTCGTCCATGTCGTACTCAACGCGGCCAAGATTGGAACCGCTATGCGAGACAACCACTTCGCCATCAGGCTTCTGGCCGAGCAGCTGATCGACATCCTCATCGATATGGGCGTCACTGGCCTTTAGAAGGCCGCGTTCGGGCCTGATGAAATTATCGCTTTCCTGGTAACCCACGTTCATCATGGCCTTTTCGACATATTTCGCCTGGCCGAAAGTCTTGCTCTCGAAGAGCAGTATCCGATCTGTCTTGCGGTACGACGGGTTCTTCAGGTCGAGGCGCTCCTTTGGAGTCTGATTCAGTGTGGATAGCACCTTAGGTGTCTTCGGGGTCAGCGCAAAGTCGGATCGGGTGGCGTAGAAAGATACGGCATCTCTCGTCGGACGAGGTCGCCGCCGTGATGGTGTCTCGAGCACCGCGTTTTGAGAAGAAGACGGGGCTGTGCCATCAGGCTGGGCAGCAGAGTCACCTGCGACACCAGAACCAGCAGCTTCGGCATCTTTTGACGGCGTGCTGACGCCGTTGACGGAGGCGCGAGTGGGCGCAGGAGGTGGTGTGGACTTTCTTGTGCCGTCTACATCTTCCGAGTGGAACATCAAAAAGGTTCCCTCGATATCGAGATTTGGATGGAATTCCTCCCAGCCACGCTCCTCTCGTGGCTTATATCCTTCGCTCTGGGCGACAGCCGCTGCAACGGCGGCAGCAGAACTGAACTCGACATCGCCCTGCACGGAACGGTTGGCAGCGGCGCCGAGGCGGGTGCTTCTCTCTCGGGGGAGGACGGTGGTGTTACGGTTCGAGGTCCTACGGGCGGTGCTCCGGGGCCTCTGTGGGGTTGATATGGCCGAGGGGCCAGCTGGCGACTCTGTGGTCCCATCGTCGATGACAAACCTGCCTCCGCCGCCGGGGCCGCCTGGGACGTACTTTCTCTTCTTCAGAGGGGGCTCTTCTTGGTCGTGCGGGGCCCTTGCTCTACCACGACCTGCCACACGGCCAGAGCGTGAGCTCCGGGGTGTAGAAGGCCTGGAAGCCATGGCACCTGAGCTGCGTCGGGGACGTGTCGTATCAGGCAGACACGGAGGGGAAGTATCGCGGTGTGGGGGTTCGCGTCGTCAAGGGGTGGCGGGGGCGAGGCTGCGGGAGGGCATGAGTCGGGAATGGCATCGGGTTCGACGTGTCTGAGGGGCCAGGGGCGATGATGGCTGAGGACAGCAACGGATCAAGGGGAAGCGCGATGTGGCCGACGGGAGATGGCGAGCGTGGGAGGATGGATTCGGTGCGACAGATGGCCAAATCGAAGGGCGAGAATTGGGGTGAGGTCGAACACGCGCAGCTCTAATTAGGTAAGGCGCGAGCAGCGTGGGAAAAGCGCCAGGGAAGGTGGGTCCCCACCTTGCCGGCTTACGTAACTGTCCCCGTTTGGTGCAGAGTGCAGAGCGCAGGGTGCAGTAGTCAGGAACAGCTTACCCCCCGGTCACTCACTTGTCACTTTCCCACATGTCAACCCAAGAACCACGGCCAACAAAGGGTGGGTGTCAGTCTCACTGCCACTCACTGCACTGCAACGCAGAGACACACGGAATGGTTGAATCATGATGCGCCCTCATGTCTATGCTATGTGTCTCTACCTATGGCACATTCAACTTGAGCCTTGCCTTCTTCAATCGCTATGACATGTTCAATCAGTCCCTGCTATTGCATCTTGGTTCAAACACGCACAACGAAGACAAGTCCGTACGCAGCGCTGTCCTCATTCAAAAGAGCTCCAAGAAACCACTCTCACCATTGCGAGGGCGCAGCGGCAATCCAACAGATAAAGTCTTCGATTAAGTAGACAATGGCATGACGATGACCTCGAACTGTCATCCAGGGACTTCTCGATTGATGGTTTACGCCGATCAGCGAACGTCGTCTCCACAGGGGTCCTCCCGATTTACCCCAGATTCCCGGATCGTGACGTGCGTCTTGGATCTCTCCGACTCGCGCCCCATCAGAAAATCAATTGGCCCGGCATCTTCCCGAGGAAAATAAAAAGGGTTGTACTGTGCTGTGCTGTGCTGTACACACCTCGGGAGCGAGGGCATGGGGGTCCTCATGCAGGTCACCACCACCTCGCTACTCCCCCTGCCCTCCACAGCAGCCGCCACATGGCACTGCAGATGATGATGCAGTCCAGTCGGTTTGTGGTCGACCCAGGACCTGGACCCAGACCCAGACCCACAGCTGCTGCGCATTCCAACACTTTCTGTCTGCCTCCGCCGTCGCAGTCACCAATCCTGACCTCTTTTCTCGTTTGTGCCTGTGCGTCAGCCACCTGCACCCACACCCGCACCCGCTTCTGCAACCAGCAAGCGAAGGACCTTCTTGTTCTTGTTAGCTTTCCCGAACTCTCGGGACCATTACCGTGCGCATGGCCATGCCTTTCGCTTCCTCCCGTCCCGAGAGTCTTACCACACCCTCCCGAGTCTAGACCACACCACCTGCCTCGTCCCTACTAGTTGTCAGTCTACCTGGTCGAGCAATTGAGCATTGCCAAGCATCTTTGACGCCGTCCAATTCGGCCGGTTCCTTGAGGTTGAATTACCCTTTTCGTCAGCCCGCCCTCCCATGATTCGTCCTTCCGAGTAGCGAAGAAACGACACGGGGCTAGAGCAGCGTCCATCTCAGTCACTGCTTACCTTTGAAGCCAATGATTATCCCAGAGACCGGCTTTCTATTCTCCTCCCGTTCGCGCAGGATTCGAGCGCTTCCCGCAAGATCCCCACTTCCACTGACCGCACAGTATGCGCATTAAATCACATCCAAGCTGACTCCTGCATTCAAGCTCAATTGCTCGTCCGAAATACTGATTCATGATTAAAGCGGAGTATTCTTTTCGGGGGCAGGTTTGGACGTCATGCCCCCATATCTGATATCATCTCCATTCTGAGAATTGATTGTCTCTACGTGTACATGGCCTTTTCGGCAACATCTGTTCTTAATCCCTTAATGATCTTTCAAACAAGACCTGTTCGCAAGTTGGCACACTCTGGGATGCCTTTCCGTGCCACTTTTCGTCCCTCGCCTTTCATCGGTTCCCCCAAAGTTCCGTTGCTCTTCTCTTCATGCGATTGTCAATTTACGCAATCGATGGCATACAATCCTTGTGCTCATGAGCTTCTCTGGAGAGATTGAATAAACAGTGTTAGACGAATTGACGGGAAGAACATTGGAGGTTTAGGGTTTAAGTATGACATGAGTCTCATCGTTCAAGTCGTCTGCTTGTCAGGTGTCGCCGCCAGGCCAAGCTCTCAAAGTATAGGCACGTCATGTCCGTACTGCTCATGGTCTCGCAGGATGCTGGGGTTGATTGAGTGTTAGCAGATTACACCAGCGGTCTGACCACACGACATACTGGAAGTCGACCACTTTGCCTATGTCTGGGTCGCAGGTCATTGCTACACAAACCAAGATGCGACTTACGAAGGCATGGCTGAGAAAGGAGGCGCTAGAAAACAGCAAAAGAAAAAAAAGAACCTGCCAGAGACGAGAATCGAACCCTGGTTGTCACCCTCCAGCTTGCCCACCCAATCCCTCGCTGGACCACTATTGACCTGCAAGCGGTCCGGGGACCTTACCGCTCTGCCAAGTGGCTTTTGTTGAAGTGGGATGAGATGGAATGGTTTATAAGGGGGGGGGTGGGGGTGAGGTGCTCATTGAAAGTAACATCGCTGCAGGTGTCCTCGCATCGAACGAGTCTCGAGACCACGCTGCCCATCTGCAGCATCAAACACTCGAGCAAACACGTCTTTGAAGCCACTCACAGAGAGTGTTATCAATGGGCAATTTAAAGACGATTTTATCAACAACATCTCAAACATACTTTCCAAAATAATCGGCAGCATGGGCCACGTCCACCAGTGCCCCCATCCCAAGCTCCGATGCTTCGCTCCACGGCCAGGAAAGTAATCTGTCGTACCTTGCTCTCCAGTCTGAACAGTCAGTCCCCCAATTCGAATCAAGTGATGAATGCCTCCGAAACAATGGACGTGCTTGGCCGCTTATCGATCTACTGCGGCACGAAGGAGTCGCTCGATTGAACCCCAGGCACAGCAGCTTCTGCAAGGCCGCCGCCGTTTTGTCACTCCATGGCTTGATGATGTCGACTCCTCTCCATGTACTTCGATATCCCCCTCCTCCTCATTGCCGCCGCCGTCGCCGTCACAACCGTTGCTATTCTCAGGCAATTCGTGTTCATCAGCAGCAGCCTCCACCACTTGCGACACCCTGACGAACTTCTCACCCGCGTCCCCGACGCTCACGCTCGCCAGCCCCAAGTCTTTGGCTAGGCAGTGCAGCAGGACACGGCGCGCCCTGATCGCCGGCGCGAAATCGACGACCGCGTCTTGCTGGACGGCCTCGGTTCTCACATCCCCCGCGAAGGCAAGCAGGCGGACGAGGTCCTCACGCGTGCGGCCCTCGTCCTCCTGTGCGTTGATGAAGTACGCCGTGCACGAGTCCCTGGACCAGCACACTGGGGACAGGGCCATGAGATTCAGGTCCGGTGTCGCCAGTCCCTCCTTGCGCGCCTGTGGTCCCTTGTCAGCCCCATTGAATTTCAGTCACAGGCACCAACCAAGGGGACGATTGGGCCCCTCTCTAAAGGCAGCACCTACCTGGTTGCGGATCTGGATTTTCCTTTGATCATACCTCCAGTCCTTGACCCTCACCTCCGGCTTACTCACCTCCAGACCCCAGCAGCAAGAGAGGAGCGCCAGCGAAAGCCTCGTCGGCACATCAGCCGGCCCGCTCAGCCACTCGCCCTGAAACCCAACGAATCTCGCCCCATGGGAGCCCGGCATCGAGTCCCCACCAGCCAGCATCATCTCCTCAACAGTTCGCCTCGCCTTGCGCGGGACCGCACCGCCCAGCGAGACTCTCACCCCAGGGCCACAATACTCACAGAGCGCCCGCACCAGCACCAAGATACGCGGCGCGCAGCCCCGGAGGAACATCGTATTCCGCGCGTCCAGCACCGTCGCGCGCACCCAGTCGGGCCTTTTAGCAGCCATCCACGCCGGCGCGGGCGTCAGGTCGACGATAACACTCTCGACGGCGGGCGTCCACTTCGGCAGCGCGGCCACGCAGCGGAGCCAGGACTGCGCGTCGAAGACGCTCTCGGTCGCGTCTATGGGCCAGGTGCGCATCCGCTTGAGGTTGAGGCCCGCGAACAGGCGCAGGCTGATCCTGCGCATGTGCGGGCCGTCTTTGTCCAGGTGCCGGCGAGATGTGGTGCCGGTGGTGGTCTTGGTGTTAGTGATGGCTGCGGGGTCCTCGATGTGATAGACCGGCGACCAGGTCCTCAGGAGTTCGAGGACATCGAGCCGGATGACCTTGCATGTTAGGAGGAGCGGGAGGAGAGGTGCCGTCCTAGGTGCTACACCTGCGTTGTGAACGTCGTTTGGGAGGATGTAGCATAGGATCTGCTGCCGCAGCTCAGGCGGGCAGTCTAGGAGGCAGGCCATTTGGACTTTTTTTTGGCTGTTGGTTTTACCGATGCCGGGCGAGTCTTTATTCTTATTGTTAGAATTTTATGGGAAGAACATGATGAATAGACCTAAAAGGAATGGGCGTATAGCTATAGGATCTGTACTTATTAGTCAATTGAGAGAGCCTCGCGGGCAGTGTGAGGCTGACTCACTCGGCGGATGTGGGTGTTGGTACCAACATGGCTAGGCAGCCAGACAGACTTTCGCTGACGCTCAAATACTGTTCATGATGAAGTCTTCTTGCCCACTGGTGCGTACTGGCAAGTTATTTACAGTACAGTTTCCTACTGTGATTCTCTCAAATCAGCTTGGAGGCATACTAGATGTATATTCTCACGATAACCTCACAGCACAGGGAACATCATAGAGTACAGTGACGGGCGGACGAGGCATCACATTAGTCAAAGTATTGAACATGGAGTATTTCTGCCGTGATTTCATTTCTCTCTTGGGCCATCCAGGCCACCTAGATCGACCGCCTCTAAGGCCGATCAATTATCTATCATCCGACCATACCATACCATACAATAAATACGGTAACAGCCAATCCTCTGCCGAGTCGCAGCTCAACTAACTGGCAGACATCCATCTCCCTTCCGCCCGTCCTCGCTTCGTCAGGCAATCAATCAGACAACGCAGCGCTCAGGAAATATGCTCAACCAGACAGAACTCAAGCACACATTCGTCAGGACCTTCGAGCAATGGAAAACGCAAGATGCAGGCGACATGCAGAAACAGCAGAGGGTCGAACATGACGCAAACGCCAGATCCCGTCATAAAGAGATATCTTTGTCGAAGAGAAGAACCTGGACGCCAGCCAGAAAAGCCCCGGGCCAGAGATTGCCGAAGCGCAGGACCAACTCGTGCCCAATTTTCTACCGCTGCCATGTAAAACACGCCAAAAATATTCCATCAATCTGGGCCCCCGGATGAAACCGGTGCCGTACAAGCAATAAGACAACGCAAAATACACAGCCAAATAGGCTGATGACTCAATAGTCATGTTGCTGGCATGAACATCGTTTGCCAAGTCGTACGTGGCCTCGTAATTACGCAAATCGTCGTCTCCGTCTGGCGAAAGAGACGCAGTGGTAGGCGGGTCGAGAGTAGTGTGATTTTGTAGTTTAGGTCGGTATGGAGAAGTGAGATGAAAACCATGAAAACGCCTTTTTCCGCTATGCTCCGGTGAAAATGATGAATCTTGAAAAAACCAACCATGAAGCCGCGCTACTCTTTTGCAGGAAAAACAAAAACACTTGGGTATTTCGAAAAGGACTCGGGTTATATGTGTGTAACAGCCAGACTGCCCACTATTCGGGGGGCTTTGGGTATCATCGTGGCCGGCTGTCAGGTGGTTCGAGTGTGTTCAGTGCTGGGTGATTTTAGGGTGTGGCGCTCATCCAAGGGTTCGACCGCTGTGAATAGGTTGCAAAGTTGGTCGATGAACGGCCGAGCTCGGGTGTAGTGGCGAGTCGGGATGACCAAAACGTGACCCTGAAAAGTGTGGCGTACCGTTGACGTCCCAGTGCTCTTCACTGAGAACGTTGAGGTAGCCCTCGCCAACTTGATTTCGCAAGGCCTCGATCTTGCGTCGGTACATCTCGCCTCCGACGTCCCATTTCTGGGAGTCCGTCCATGATGTCGGAGTCCCAATCTCCTGTGTCGGCGTCACAGGTGGTAACTTGGGGACAACGGATGTATCGATACGGGGTACACCACGGCTCGACTGGGTGCGGTTTTCCTCTACCACGACCGGGCTATTCTGATGTACCTCCGTGGTTTGTGATATGCGATAATTGCTATCGAGGCTGGTCATAGACCTCATCGTCTCGTTCTCATCAGGCTGTCTGGCGACGTGAGACTGAGAATCGGCAAGATCCACGATTCGCCTTTTTGGTGCTCTGCGACGGCTTCGAGTTGAGCTCGTGTTGATCTCGCTGGCAGTCACTTTAGGTGAAGGCCGTTCTTTCCGAAGCACCGCAGGCTCCTTTGGGTTTTCGTAGACGATCGCCGGCTTGCTAACGTCGACCGCCTTCAGCTCTGGCACCGGGGGCTTGATAACGGGAACAGGAGCAGGCTCCTGGGTTCGTTCGACGAGATGCTTCCTTTCCGAGTAGGTAGGGCCCATCATGTCAATCAAAACATCTTCGGTGTAGCCAGGCGATTGCCTGAACAAGTTGAAGATTGTGATACGGTAGTCTTTGTGTGTCCTCGTGAAGGGGTTTCCCTCGACCCAGATTTCCCGTATATCGGGAATTCTCGTCAGGCGTGCCAGCTCGACAGGATCCTTCAGGCGGTTGTCTCTCAGATCCAGCCTCTCGAGTGGGTACAGCCTCTCAACTCCGGCCAGAGATTGCAGGCGGTTGTCCCGCAGGTTCAGTGCCGTGATCGCTGGCAGCGGGTTGCGAGTAAGGGAATGAAGAGACTCGATAGTGCATTTCGATAGGTTGAGGGCCCGGAGGGCAGTGAGGGAGGCCAGGCTGTCAGGTATCTCGTTGAACTCATTCGAGGACAGATCAAGAGAATACAGCGTGTTGGCCAAAGGAGCAAGACTCGCCTCAGGAATTGAAACGAGGCCGTTCTCTGCCAGACTCAGATGCCTCAGGAAACGCCACTTTGACGCGGGAAGGGCGCCTGTGACAAGGAGGTTCGAAGTGCTGCCCCTGCCCTGGTGCCAAGAATCGGACATGCTCGACTGCGAGCTGCCCGAGCCTGAGCGGTGGACCTTGTGAGAATTGCGGACGTGATGGGAACCGTGTCGAGCGCTAGCAGGCCTCCTGGGAGAATGGCTTCTGGGGCGTGAGCTCTTTGTCGGTGATTTGGGTAGCTCGACGACGGCGACTGAGGCCCGTCTACTGTTCCGCGCGGCAAGCTCGTTCTCATGATAGATGGCCGTCTCACTTCCCATGGAGCCGACATTCAGTTCGGCAGCCCGTGTGCCCGGCGATCCCGGTGCCGAGGTCGACTTCTTCAACTCACCCGGCGTTGCCAACGTCATACTCCTCCGTGGGCTGGCAGTACCTGGCCATGTAGCTGTTGGTGATGAATGCGACTTTGAAGTTCGGCGTCTCCTCTTGTCCATATCATCCAGCACAATATCGATGAGAATATCAGCGGGGTCGGAGAGACTCGCTCGCTTGACTGTTAGGGACCTCAGCTGATCTGCCATGCGATCCCAGCCAAAGAATTGCCGAAAGTCGATGTCGCAAACCTCGAGTGCCTGGCAGTTCTTGAAGATGTGCAATGGTACTGCTGAGTCGAATGGGAATTCCTCGTAACCCTTGATGAGACGAGCGCGGAAGTCCGGGGCCAGGCGAAGGCACGGCACCTTGGTGAAGGCAGAATACAGGTACTTGAGATCAGCGTCCAGAGCAGCTTTCTGTCGTTCGGTGCGAGAGGCAGACGTGCTCGATCCGATGCCGAAGTTTGACCAGAGCGCAGACATCCCGGACATGACACTGCGGATGCTGGATACGGACCGGATGGAACCAACATCTGAGTTTCGAGTCTTTTCGCGCTGGGACTGACCCAGGAATGATACATAGTTCGCCGAGGTGCTCGTGTCGTGCAAGTTCTCGAGGCGCACTTTCATGGGGCCGACTGGTATTTTGAGCTCCTCGAACCGTGAGAGAAGGTAGAACAGGTGGTGCGGTGTGAGAGCCAACTTCGCTGATTTGGCAGTCTGCGATGTGAAGTTCAGGGAGCCAAAAGACAGCGCGGCGGCAAGTCCGTTGGAGGAAGACGCCGTGGCAGTAGATGGTCGCTCGGGAACAGTCGTCGGAGTTGTGAGCCCTGCGGTCGGCACCGAGGACACGCTTTGCGAAGCTCCATGTCGAGGAGGGTTTTGCCTTCGCAGTTGCAAAGCGTTGGCCAGAGCCTTTTCGTGCGTGCGCACGAAAGTGGCCAGTTGCTGCGGTGAGAGGAGAATCAGTTTCTTGTGCCTCGCTGGGGTATTTGACAACCATGAATGGGTATGTCCAGGCTCCAGGGCGCCAGGCATACCTTTATGAACAGCTCTCCGTCTTCTGAGTCCATGATTATTTCTTGGAAGGCATTGGGGACACAGCCAGCAAATATTCAAGAAGTCGGTGGGTGGCGTGAGGCGAATATGGGCAGCGACAGCAATTTGACAGCGAGTCGATGCGAGGAAAAACCGAAGGAAGGTGAGGGCGCCCTCCTTATTTTTAACGGGCGGCCCGGAGGAGATGAAAGGGGGCCTCAGTAGAGCAAATGTGGCGGCGGATGGTCGCAAGCAGCCTGTGCAAGGTGGTATTGTCAGTGTACGGCGCACAGGAGGCGGCACAGTTATTTAACGAGTAAGGGGCTGTGAAGCAGGGCGATTGCAAGCAAAAGACTCGACTGGAGGAGCCGAGGACTGGTGCGATGGGCAGCGTGATATGGTGTGCTGTGCAAGAGTGTACCGAGATGCAGCTCCAGGAATGGTCCAGTGCCCAAGTCTCGGGTCCGACCGTTGGAAACAACAACAGAGCCGGGCGGGTCGTGGTGCTGCGGTAATATAAGATTCAAAGGATTCAGGGTGCGGGGCGCTGCTGCCGTGGTCGAGGTCGTGGTCGCGGCCGTGGGCTGCGGGCTGGATGTTGGACGAGGCCGCGAGAGAAGGGCCCGGTAGTGGCTCTTCTACCGTGATCCGTTGGGTTTCAAGCGTGCCCTCGAGGTTTCAAGGCGGCTATTGTCACGAGAGCGGTGTCGAGTGCATGTTTCCAGCAGCCAGGCAGTCGGCATTCGAGAGGCTGAGGGCCCAAGTCCGGAGGATTGTTTTGTTTGTGCGAGGAGCCGCCTGTGGCTTCAGGCTGCGGTGCACGTTGGACCAGGGCAGACACACACGCCTCAAGTCGCCTCAGTGACAAGGCCACAGCAGTAGGCTGGATTCCATACACACCGCCGCAATGTGCTCGTGGCACGGCACGCAGGAGAGAAAGGCCAGCAGCACACGGTTTTGGGCATCCGGGATAGGACAGTACAGGGAGACAGAACGGTTCATATGGGAGCGGGACGATGCCGGCAAGATGTTTCGATTGTGTCGATTTTGTTTTTGTTTTGTTCTTTCTTTCCCAGAGCATGCTTCTTCCTCGCGGGTGCTCCTCGTGGGACTGGACTCGCTGGGCTCTGGTTTTCTCTCGCAAGGCACACAACACATATGGCACGCGGCTCGCAGCAAGACGGACGGAGGCAGCCGGGCGATGTGAATCATCCGGGCAACGGTGGCAGAGGAGGGGTTTGAGGGGGAGGGCGAGACAAAGCAAAACACCGGAGATAAGACAACCGGCGAGCCCGCGATAAGAAAACAAGAGGTAGCAAATGTTGACTTACTGTCGACTGCTTGACTGTGCAAAAGTCGAAGTAACTGGCCGCAGCGTCTACTGGGGGCAGCGACGAGAAGGACTGACTGACTGACTGACTGACTGACCGACCGACTGACTGCAGGAGGAGGAGTGAGGGAGAGGGTATCCAAACAGTCGGCGGCGGAGGCGGAGGAGGCGGAGGTGGTGAAGAAGGGAAAGGCAGAGAGGCACAGAGAGAGCACACAGAGAGGGTCGACAAACAAGGGCTAGGTATACCGCCTTGCTAGTCTCGTCGCTACTGTGTACAGGATCGTGCCGTCCGTGTTGTGTGGTTGGTCTCTCGGTTGCGACGACGGGGCGGGAAAGAAGAGAAGGAGGCAAGTGGTGAGTGGCCCTCCGTCCCAAGCTGGTAGGCGTCGAGCTAGTCTTATGCCAGTGTGTGCAGGAGGTGGCAGGGTGTCGAGGTGGGTCGGCACCAGCAATGTCCCCAGTCAAGATTCAGGGTGCAGCTGCTCAGGGGCCCCCTGCCTAGCGGGACCTGCCAGGTAGCTGATAGTGCACGGGGCGCGTCTTCTGGAGATTCTGTCGTCGAGAACCTGTGTCTGGCCGACTGTTCGACTGGGTTTTGAGCGGTGATATTTCTTGCGAGGCCCACCACAACCCACAGGCACACACGCATACATGTACATATTGTGGGTTTTCTCGAGCCGCGGTGGGCCGTGTATACATGTAGGTAGTAGTGTAGATAGGTAGCTAGACCACTGTACATGCCGTGCATGCCCATCTTCCCGAGACAATCAGCAGTCACAACCACTCAATCGGTCAATCAATCAATCAAATGAAATAGAACCTCCTGGCTCAACCTCGAGCCTTGTGCTCGCCGCCTGCTGTATGGGGCTGGCAGCGGGTGCGGAAATGCTGGGGCTGCTCATCTCCCATCGTACATTAGTCTTTTTTTCTATAGAGTACGAGGTACATCCTGTTTCCTTTCCTCCTTCTGCTCCCATCCTGAGAAGGCGGCCGTTTGTTTACTACTGTAGTCTACTTGATGCGACCCTCCCCGGACTCGAGCGAGTTCCACGCAGTTCGCACTCTTAATCTCCCACATTAGCGTCTCGGATAACTGGAGAACATCCTCAGGCTTGTGATCTTACGCAGTGCGGATGAAGCACGAAGTCTGGACAAGGCTCACTTACAGTAGACTACCACGTTCTCTCAGAAAATCCTACATCTAGACCAGTGACCACCAGACTTTTGATTTCGGTGGCCTTCTAGGGGGGTCACGACAGTTTCTTGTCTCTAGCCATTGCCGCCGCAAGGGCCGGAAAGGTTTGGCTGTGCAGCACGAGCAGGTCAGCCGTCCAATCCCAATCATGAAGGGCGCTGGGAAGGTTGAGGCTGCATTAGCAGTTGCATCACGCTACGGTGTAAGTGTGTGTGTGTGTGTGGGTGTGGGTGTACATAGTAGTGGGTGTGGATGGGTGGATGGCTCGAGGATGGGTGGGTGGGATGGGTGGTAGGGGTCCGGTGGTTGAGCGTTGGGGGCTTGAGCCAGGCCGGACTCAGGTTCGTGCACAACCACAGAGTCAACCGACTCTTCCACGGGCGCACAGGGTACATACGATATGCATGTCTGAGTCTTTGACAAGACGGTATGGAGTCTGGCCTCGACTCTAGACCAGGCAGGATCAGTTTGGAATTTGAGCCCCTATGCACGATGCAAGCAAGCAAGCCTTTTGTCTCTCTCTGCTCTGCGCTGCTACTGCACTATGCACATCAGAATCCTCTTGCGACCGCCTTGAACAGTCTTTCGCGATTGACTAAGACTTGGGCCGAGGGAGGGCGGGCTGCACAGGCGGTAGGCGGTAGGCGGTAGGCGGTAGCAACAGCATCGGACTCAGGCCGAGGAGAACATCAGATCAGCGGCCAAGGAACCTCCCAGCCGGCGTCCTCATGGCATTGACACCGAGCCGTGGCAGCCGTCGGCTGTGCCGTCTTCATGCTATGATGGCCCCCATCCTCGCCTCTCTCAGCAGCTATAGCAACGGAAACCACCGCGACGAGACGAGACGCGACTCGGTTCGACTCGACTCGACGGCAGCGACGGATACGGTAACTGGATGCGTATGGGTCCTCTCTTGTTCGATACGATACTTTGTAGTGTAGATACACTAGAATGGGAATGCCGTCCGTCCCTGGCCCTCAAGGATAACTTGGACCACCCATATCCGCCTCCTCCCCGTTCTCCACAACAACTCGTTCAACGGGCAGGGAGGGCTCGCACCATTCCCACAATGCAACTTCTGCTTCTGCATCTGTGACCGCGGCTGCGGCTGCGGCTGCAGCTCTACAGAGCCTCCTCCTTCCTTCCCAGGCGTTGCCGTCTCTTTTTCCAATTTGTTTTTAATCTTTAGTGGTTGGTCCATAAGCAGCCACCTCCTTCCGCGGTAAACAACATGCGTGCCTTCCTTGCCTGTCACCCCTCAGGTATACAGGCAGGCACTACACACACACAAGAGACCAGACGTGCACCCAGGAAGGAACTGGTTCATCGTCACCAAGGCAATGGGACTCCTGGGGAAAGTTTTTGTTTACTCTCGGCTCACTGACACGCCACTGGCGTTGTTGCTGTTATTGAGCTCCGGAGCTCCCTGGTCTCTTCTCATTACTTTCTCGTCTGAGCAATTCATGCAGAAACCGTTAGTGGCTCTCCCGTCAAATTGCGGTGCCACTTGGGATTGATGGCGTCAGTCGGCTTCTGGGATCCTTCCATGGGCGCCCCGCCCGCAAGCAACCTTGGAGCTGGACGCCCGACTAAGAAGAAAAAAATGTGGGCAACGCCTACAGGGCTTCGTGCAGGTCAGAGCGCCAGGATGCTAGACGATGCCAGAATGCGATCAAGGCTTACACCGACTTGCACGCGCCCTCGAGAAAATCTTTCATTCTCCTCACAGTCGGGCCAGCTGAAATAGCAGGTTAATGGTCGCTTTGCCGCCGTCGATGAAATGGCATTGTCATTACATCAATCCGCCTCTGACCGCTCTTCAACGGTCTCTCCGACAAAGCCATGGTCCAATTGGCTCCTCGCACAGACGGACCCCGACTCTTCTGGATGATCGAGGTGCCGAGAGCGCACACAGACTCGCTCTCAATCTCGTTATCTCGTCTCATTGCTCCCTTGGCCCCGGTCCCGGGACGCGCAGACACGACAAATCCCTTCGGATCTTCCTTCCCATGCAGCTTGAGGAAACGGGGTCCATCTGCCATGGTCGCTTCATGGACCGCGCCAACCTTGTCCTCCGGGAGACCCTGACTGGTGTCTGCTCTGCATCCATTCGCCAGTCTTCTAGCGCCCGTCTTCTTCACCAAGACAATCGACGGCACCACCCAACACCAATTGCTGGTCGACCAGGGCGACATTGCTGACGGGCTGTGCACTACAGGCCAGCGCCTTGCAGAGACTGGACAGCGAGGACAGGTCTTCGCGCCCGTCGGCCGACTGTTGGCTCGGACTACCCTTTTGAATTCCAGGCAGCGCTTTTCTTCCGGCAGCCGGCCACTCGTGCAAGCCGCCTAGCCTTTGCAGCTGGCCAGTTTCAGCAAAGCCTCACCGTCCCCATCTGTCGCCTGGACGGTTGGAATGGACCCTGAAACAGCGTCCGCAAATCATTTCCCCATGCTCCTTGTGTTGGACAGAGCTCTCACCATAGGCCGCCGACTTTTGGGGAAAGCAGTCAGCATCGGACCGTCGACGCCACTGTGCATCCAAACTGCAGATCGAATGAGAATGCGTCCTCTCTTCGCGGCCTGTACGGTCCACAAGCCGACCTGGTGGCCGTGAGCCGACCACATGGTTCCCAAGGATACTCAGAAATCCAATCATTGCTGCCTCCGAGTCTCGACGCACAAGTCCTCGGCTCCGCAACTATGTCATCGCCTCCACACAGCCAAACCCACCAGGCGGTCGTGGTTGGGATGGCCGGCCCTCAGAATGCATGGCACATTGGGTGTGGTGCGAAGGCCCACGATGCGCCAGGAAGAGCCATACATGGATCTCTCATGCAACCCCCCACCTTGTGTGGTGTGCCGGGGAGCGACCAGGGCACCCATGGTCTGCACTGATGACATTTGTCGTTCCCTCTCTTCAACGTCTTCGTCCGGATCAATGGCCAGTCAGGGGCGCTCGAAACTCCTTGACTGCAAACTCCAAGGGCCTACCTGTAGGGCACGTTGCCAGCGGTCCACACGGACAGCTGGCAAAAAAATGTACCAACGTGCCCATCGTTTTCCCCGCCTGTCGCTTATGTGCACTGCAAAACGGTGCAGTTAGGTGCCTATCTCTGATCGGACAACCCCCCGCAGGATCGACTCCTTTCCTAGATACATGACTCGATGTCGGCTCAAGCAAGGAAACAGAGTAACGACGGGTATCGCAACCGCATCTGTCTCAGCTTCCTCACTTGTCATGATGCCCACGCACCCTTGATTTGCTGATACTGGCGGTTTGCTGGTCTCAGTAATTGATCAACAAAATCTGATCATATTTTCTCCGCTTTTGAGAAGTCCCATGGTGTGGATCTGCTCAGCCGTACGTCTGAAGAAAGACGGGCACGGGGCACGTGGACTACTGCAGAAAGAAGACTTGCACCACTGCAGACCCAACAGCCACCGGCCCCCTCTGAGAACAATTACTCAAGGTAGTATCACAATGGTGGCTTACGCGGAGGTACGAACGAGCCTCCATCACCACAAGGTGTCGTTCAGAACCAGTCAAGCACAGGTCATGCATATCTATTCTCAAGACTCACGATCACTAGTCCTTTGGATGGCCACTG
>JACBFG010000025.1:1025459-1045714 GCA_013435955.1 Diaporthe sp. HANT25 | reverse complement strand
GGGGGGGGGGGGGGGGATTCAGCTCAATAGAAACACGTTTATTATCTTGGCTCAGACATAAGTTGTGGTGAAACATGAACTGAATATCATTGATCAGATTCTCACGTGTTGATTGGGACAAAGCATCTGCCGTGGAAGAGATTCTCACGCGGGAGACTTCATCTATGAAATGACCGGAAACGGACATCTGAATATCATGCACAAGCTGTTGAACAAACATCGAGACGTGACAAAGACTCATCATACTGGAAGGCAACTACATGGGAGTGTGGATCAGTCGGATGATTGGTATGCGTCTCTTTCAGTCATAGGTGATGCTTCTTCTATATTAGGTAGCTCTATTGGTCTCCTGCAGCGTGATGCTCAAACCCCTGTTCCTAGTAATCGATTCTATATCCAAGAAATTGCGAATACAAACCAAAGATAGCTGCCACCCACCGTTGGACGATGGAGCCTTCAAAGAAACGCAAATTAGTATTGGATGAGCATCCATCGGTCCAGACAGATCGATCCAAGATCCTCAGAGGAGCGGAGGGGAAGAAGATTGTTAGAGAGACTGTTAGGAATAATGTCTTATTGTTTTTGGAGAAACTCAAAGATGACGAGGCGAAGAATCCCTCGGGACCTCAGTTCCAAAGCAAGCTCTTGTCAGCAGTTGCAAGCGCGTTAGATCCGAATTTGGGACCTCAATTCTACACAGAACTCTCGGATTACGGCTTTGAAGGTCTGGAACTCTTCGGTAACAAAGACGCCTCAAACTTAATAACGCCGCTACTGAACCTCGTCGACGAGACGCAGAAAGAGCTCGACACGAAGACGGAGAACAAAGCCAGGGTTGAGAGCACGCTTGCTTACCTCCAGACACTGATCCCACTCAGCCAGGCCGGGCAGCAAAGCCTCGCCCAGCGCCTCGAGGCCCTTGATAGCGACGCGGATGCTGGATGGCTTTATGGCATACTCTGGAACTCGTGTCTACAGTGGATGGATACGAGGTTCAGGCAGATGCGCAGTTACGGCAATTCTACCAAGAATCAAGAGCAGGAGCCACCTGATTTCGATAAACGCAACCAGTTGATCAACACCCGTGTTCATGGTGGAGACCTGCGCGTCGACGCTGTCATCTGCCAGATTCATTTCGGTGACATCCGGCATAACGATGGTAATTACGACGTCTTTTTTCAAGAGTCATTCAAGAAAATGTACAAGCTCAGCATAGACGATGGACTCTGGTTAGGTGAGTGCCCAGACAGTACCGCAGAAGAAATGCCGCCGCCCAGACTGACAATGCCTGGTGAACAGCGAAGCATGGTTACGGAGTGTCCCGGGGCATTGACTGGCCCCGAGTAATAAGCATCATTGACAAATTCGTCGCCGTGACGGACCGCATGGCAGGGTTGACAAAGCCGCAAAAACCGCCTGCCAACTTAAACGATGTCATTAATAATTGTTTCAAGCCCTTTTGCGCGCACATTGCAAGCCTCATCAAGAAGGCAAAGGAAGATGCGGATTGGATGGCAGATCAGGCGGACAAACTAACCATTGGAAATCTTACCAACGGCATTTTGAAAGGTTGTTGGACATGGAAACTTAAGGGTGGTGATAAAGACCCATACTGGGCCAAATTGGTGACACTTGTGAAAACCTACCCTTGGACACCAGCAGAGTATTTAGAAACGCCACCGACCGCGGTACCGAGGATTGTTCAAAAGGGTAGCGCGGTAATGAAGCTGCGGCCTCAGGCGAGAGTAAAATATTCATAGTGAGGACCTAGAAGTTGACGAGGGAGGTCATACCGCGTTGTTGGTACAGAACTCGCCTTCTGCGGTTACCAAGTTGAGGGGGATGTCCGACCACTCAAGGGACTTCTTCGTTTTCCATTGCTGTAATAATTTCTAACGTCACATTGTTCTTCCTGCAAATTTACCACAGTTTAGATGCGCTCGAGATCCTGTCAGGCCGGTAGGCCACAAGGTGATCCAGTATCTTGCCCTCGTCCAGCGCCTTGCCGTCCGTGATATCGACCTTGTACTTTTCGCCCTTGACCTGAATCTTGGCGAAGCCATCCCGCGTCAGACCCCTCGCAATCCCACTAAAGGGTCCCTTCACCGCCCTGCCGAGCGCCTCGAACGGCGCCGCGATCCTGTCCATCACATCCCCTCGGCGCCTCGGGACCTGCGGCCCGGCCCCTGCGGCCCTCCCCACGGGCGTGGACTGCATCTTGAACGGCAGCACGACCTCCTCGGGGGCGGCGACGATCTTCTTGGGCGGCAGCAGCGGGACCAGCGGGGTGACGGCGACCTCGAGGGCGATGGGGCTCGCGTTGAGCGCGGCGAGCGACCTCTCCTCGCGCTTGGACTTCTTGGCGACGCCGCCGGTCAGGTAGGAGCGCGGCAGCAGGGCGCGCGGCACCGCGGTGACGGAGCTGACGATGTTCATGGTGCTCAGGGCGAAGTGCCCGCTGAAGTAGCCCATGGCCAGCAGGATGGGCACGAAGGCGTGCGGCACCCACCAGGCGAGCCCCTCGGGCGGGTGCACCATTATGCTCCAGTAGTGGATGCCCACGTAGCCCATGCAGAATATCGACGCCGACAGGCCCGAGGCGCGCAGCCAGAAGTGGGAGGGGCCCTCGTAGAGGACGGTGCGCTCGCCGCGCTGTGCCAGCCGCTCGGCGACGGAGAGGCCGGCGACGCTTGGTTTTGCGGCGGCGGATGCTGCTGGTGCGGTGGGTGGTGTTGGTTTGGAGGGTTGTGTGCGGTACGGTAGGGTCGGCGGAGATGGCTTCTTTGGGGCTTGCTTTTGCTTGACGGACGAGGCTGTGCATTTTTGTTTGGCGCACAGGTAGGCGGAGGTCTCGAAGGTGCGCGTCGTTCGTATTATCCGGGGCGCATGTAGTATTCGTGCTGTGCAGGGCTGGAAACAGCTGTGGCTACTGGCAGGTCGGGGAAGAAGGAGGAGCATGTCGCGGCCGAAGCCGTAGCCCCTCGAGCAGGAGGCCATGGTGACAGAGAAAAGGCCAGATTTTGATGTTTTGTAGCTCTAGAGATCAATATTCGAAAGAGAAACACAGTCACCGGGCAGAGTTCAGCAGAAAGAAAAAGAAAGGGCAGCCGCAAACGCCGAGCTGTGATTGAGTCGGAATGGAATCATGTGAAGTCGGCATGCGCCCGGAGCTCCCAAAAATTATCGGCCGGCGGCGACAGGGATGTGGGAATCAGCCTTGGGGTTACATTGATTGGCCAATTGCCTACTTAAGTACCCAGCAAGTCGGGACCGGTTTTTGGCCGCATGGATCTTTGTTTCTTTCTTGAGCCCGCCAGACACCAGATGTGCTGTGATTGAGAATATAACTACAAGAGAAACTGGATTGCTTCTCAAGAAGATGTACTGGAGTGGTCGGAACTTGCTCATATTCTTGATACATGGCGGTCATAGCAGTGTGTAATGTTCCTGGGTTTTACAAATGGTTATAATTCTGTTACTATGTATTTGCCAGATGATACAGCTGTCTGAATGATATTTGATTCGCCTAAGACTCTCCTCACATTCTTCTAGGTGCTGCACATGTCTCAAGAATGGCGTTGCTTGAGCTCAGTTGCAGCTCACTCTTAACTGTGGGACGTGCTGGAGCTTCAAGTGCATAGCTTTGTGAAGGAAGTGCCTAGTCCAACTGAATATTAAGATAAGTTGGCCAACATAACTACTGATTCATATAACTAACGAGAAATTGAAATGGTAACTCTACGGGCCAATACCCATCATCATCAGAAATAAGAAGAAAAATACTCTCCCGATGTCCATCATCTGTGTCCAGGCCCAGGTACATTCACCAAAACGGGCGGATCTGCGCTAGGGAGCATCGGAGCTTGAGCTGGCGGGATCCCTGTCGGGCAAAGCTCATCAATTGGGGAGACCCGGACACCGATCGGTTCCCAACGGGAACTGATTTGGAGGGCCAAATTATTTCTCGCAGCCCGCGACAGACTTCCCTCCGCTTTCGCATCCGCCCACACCCTGCAACCGCCCTCGCAAACGTCGCCAGCTCACCTGCACTCCCCATACCGAGGGGCGCCTGTGTCACGAGTTGCCGACGATGGCTTCCCTCGCCTCTGCTTGCCGCCTGTCCGCCAGGCTGGCGCGGTCCAAATTGCCTCACGAGGCAGCTGCTCGGGGTCCGTAATCAGTTTCCCCGAACATCACACCACCACACAGAGAGAGCCTCATACTGATACCATGCTTCGCGTGCGCAGGCTTCCGGACGTCGGCCTCCTCCCTCGCCGCCCAGAACTTCACCATGCCCGCCCTCTCCCCCACCATGACCGAGGGCAACATCGCGACCTGGAAGGTCAAGGACGGCGACAAGTTCTCCGCCGGTGACGTCCTGCTGGAGATCGAGACCGACAAGGCCACCATGGACGTGGAGGCCCAAGAGGACGGTATCATGATGAAGGTTATGACTGGCGACGGCGCCAAGGGTGTGCAGGTTGGAACGAGGATTGCCGTCATCGCCGAGGAGGGAGACGACATCAGCTCGCTGGAGATCCCCGCCGACGAGGGCCCGAAGCAAGCATCCGCCCCCAAAGCACCAGAGAAGAGCTCTCAATCAGAGCCGGTACCACAGGAGGAGCGGACCACATCAGAGCCTGCCACGCATGGCGCAAGGGGGAGCGGGAAGGCCCAGAAACAGACCTACCCCCTGTTCCCCTCGATCATCCAGCTGCTCCACCAGAACGGAATCGACGAGTCTAAGATCCACGAGATTCCTGCGACAGGGCCCAAGGGCCGTCTGTTGAAGGGCGACGTCCTGGTCTATCTCGGCAAGGCCAAGTCCGACTCGGCCTCCAACGTGGAAGAGCGGTACAACAAGCTGGCACACCTGGATCTTAGCAATATCAAGGTGGCCGCGAAGAAGCCAGAGAAGAAGAGCACAGAGGAGAAGCCAGCCAAGCCAGCTGCGCCTGTAGTGGAGGACCTGCAGGTTACACTGCCCATCTCTCTGGCGCAGGTCATCGAGGTGCAGAACAAGGTGCAGGAGACCCTCGGCTCGTTCCTGCCACTATCGGCATTCATTGCGCGTGCCACAGAGGTAGCCAACGACGAGTTGCCACTCGCTGCCGACTACAAGCCGTCCGCGGACGAGCTGTTCAACCAAGTGCTAGGCTTGGATTCTGTGAGCTCCCAAGGCTCCAAGGGACACTACCTCCCGCAGATCTCTGCGCTGCCACCCCCGGCGTCGCTCTCGCAGAAGAGCTTCACCGCAGCCAAGCCCGACATATATGATATTCTCATCGGGGGCTCCGCCAGCAAGAAGGCGGCCGCCCCGTCCGGCAGGCCGGCGGGCCTCTCCACCGGGGTGAACGTGTTCTCGCTCAAGGTGCCCAAGGCCGAGGAGCAGAGGGCAAAAGTGTTCCTTGAGAGGGTCAAGATGGTGC
The DNA here is from genome assembly GCA_013435955.1 of Diaporthe sp. HANT25. Lineage (NCBI taxonomy): Eukaryota > Fungi > Ascomycota > Sordariomycetes > Diaporthales > Diaporthaceae > Diaporthe > Diaporthe sp. HANT25. The sequence goes on along the minus strand of JACBFG010000025.1, from coordinate 1,040,285 downwards.
TGGAGAACGAGCCTGGCCGGTTGGTGCTATGATGAAATTTATCGCAGTACACAGACGGCCTGGGCGGTTTTGTCAATGCGCACACTGTACGAATACCAATTTGCATTCAATAGACATCGTGGCAAGCGTTTCTATGCACGCATCAAGCATCGGATTAGTCTTCATCTGAAACTCATTGTGACTGATTGTGACGCTGTCACTTGGTTCTAATTCTACCCGACTCATAAGGAAGTGAGCCAACACCCCTGGATATGTCTTGCGCACATTATCGCCAACCGTATCTTCGCCTGAGTCGGACCAATCGGCTCTTGACTCCGCGACTGAGCCTCAAGGTTACTCTTATTATAGTTACACTCTTGTACTACCCGATATTAAGGAAGAGATGCCTTACTTAATCACTGTATCAGCAGTCATTTACTGTGATTAAGCTCAGCGCCTCTCTTGTCACCGAAACAGTTACGGTACCCTTCCTAGGTTTCCATACCTTTATCAGAGCAAGTCCCGAAGAGATCTCAAATTATTTACCACGCCGCCGATTGCAGCTTGCTGTAAGATTTGGTAATACACTCGCTAGTGTAGCATCTGATTTGATTCACATAAGTGAATCGCTGGCGATGGACATAACCTCTACTTCCAAGACATAACAAAATCGAAATGGAAATTGACGATATTGAAAAGTATTCCTGATGATTCCGGCTTTTATTTACCGCCCTAGCTAATCAAACCAGTAGGCCAGAAAAGTGGACAGCGCTCCAAAGACCACATTGATTTGGAGCGCCGGGCCCCGGAAATGCTTCAGCGCCAGCGCCTCCGCAGCAAGACCTACAAATAGACGGGCGAACGTAATACGTCACTTTGTTCTGAAGTCGATGCGGAGCTCCAGACAAGGGACCACTGGCCCTACGTAGGAGAGACTGTGGAGAAAGGGTTGCAAGTGAGCAGAAGCCTTCAAGACAGGGACACGGAACGACTTGACATCTCATTAAGGATATATTGTATCATGTCTTCATTTGCGTGATGAGCTCGACCGCGCACACCTGATTAGGCTCCTCCATAGGTATTCCTTTCCAGCCAATCTAAATGCATGCATATATGAGTGAGTGCTCACAGCCAGACGGCCGTCGCGGCCTGTGCCACCTCGCCATTCTCCCTCTCCAGCTTCGTCGAGGCGACCTCCCTGAACTTCCTCCCGTCGAAGCCAAGTATGACCACAAACCCCTGCTCGCTATCCGTCATGGCAATAAACTCCTCGCCCGTGTCCGCGATCGGGCCCGGCGCGGGCTCGATGGCGTTGGCGAGCCCGCCGCTCGTCCTCGTCTCGTAGATGTCGACGGCCGGGCCGGCGATGTCCCCCTCGGGCCCCAGCTCGTAGGCGGCCACGTACCCCTTCGTCCCGGGCTGCAGCCCGCGCGTCGAGGCGTACAGCCACCGCGGCCTGCTCGTGTCCTTGGAGGTGTTGCTGAGGCGCACCTCGTCGGCCCAGAAGTCCTCGCACGCTTTCGTCGCGGGCAGGATGGTGAAGCCGTGCATGTGCTCGAGCGTGACGCCGTCGGCGGCCACGCGGAAGGCGTCCACCATGCTGCTGTGCTCCTGCACGCAGTACAGCACGCGCCCGCCCGGGTGCGGCCACGTGTGGCGGGGGCCGTCGTGCGGGCGAGGTGAGATGTGCTTGGACCCGAGGGTCAGTGGCTGGTGGTGGGTAGCGGTAGCCTTCTCGCTGCTGCTGCTGCTTCCGCCGGACTCGTCGACCGAGTACGTCCAGATGCAGTTGTGGCCGATGTCCGCGACGTACAGGCTGCGGCCGTCGGGCGAGAGGTCGACCGAGTGCGAGCCGTGGCGCAGGCCGCCGAAGCTGCCGTGGGCGACCCCGTTGCGCTTCCCGTCGTCGAGCTCCTCGGGCCGGCGGAACGAGACCTCCTGCGCGAGGGCGCCGATGCTCCCGTCGCCTTGCAGGCTGAACACCTCGCCCGTGGGCCCACCCGCCGAGTACAGGTACTTGTCCGTGACGGCGACGTAGCCGCTGAGGGCGCGGACGGGTTTCTGGTTCAGGAGCTCGACCGAGGCGTCGTCCCGGATGCGGTACGAGGCCACCGAGGGGGGATCCGTCCAGCATGTTGTGTATAGCCGCGACTTGTCCTTGGACAGGGCGAGCCACGAGTGGCCCCCAACGGCCGGGGATGTCTTTGCCACGGTCAGGGAGGCATCATCACCGGGCCTGCTGGCGGGTTTGAAGAGGAGTGTGTAAACCTCTGGTGATCTGAAGGTGCCGACTAGCAGCAGGAAACCATCTTGGACCATTGTTATGGGTGACAGTCGGATGTGGGCGTGTCAGAGGAGGGGGAACACGCCCTGCATATGTATGTGGACTAACACGGGTGGGCCCAATGCCGCCAGAACGTAAGGGTATAAAGGTCTAAGTAAATATATATGCTGTGTACCCAGGCCACGAGCACGGGTAGAAGACTGGAGATTACACGTGGGATATGGAAAAAGCAAAGTAGACAAAACAGGCTATGGGGTTGATCAACAACCTTAGTGTCCGTCCTTGATATAAAGTATGGGAAAGGGTTGTGTCGGTACTTATGAGTGGGATGCGGTGGGAGGTGGACTTCTGGGTCGGTCTACATAATTATGTGACGAAGTCCGGATAAGGGGCAGGGCGGCGGCCAGCAGAGCAGAAGCAGCAGCAGCAGCGTCGTCATAGAATTGGCGGTATCATAGGAGAGAAGTGGAGAGGATACGAGGGAGAAGGGAGAATGACAGCCAATTATTATTTTCCCATGGGGAAACTTCAACATAAAATTGTCTCATAAGATTCCGGCGGTAGCTGGGGAGGAGGGTATATGAGAAGGTCGACGATGGTGAGACGTTGGGTTGTTAGCCATCCGCTTCCCTAATTCCGTTGATCCCCGTCCCGTAGACACGGCGGGACTGGCGCGGGTATGAGAGCACACTGCATTGCATGGTGCTCAGACGGGGGGGAAATAGTTGCCGGTGTAGTGTAGTCTAGACGGCACTTTTTCGGTCGCGGTTCGTCTAACACCGTAGGTCGGTGGTTGACGGTAAAAGGCAATCGATCGGATGTGCATCGACGAAGTTGGGTGCGCCTTCCGACGACCTTCTTTTTTTTTTCTCCTGCATGTGCGCCCACAATCCGCCGAGCAAAGCAAGGTTCAACACTCGCTTCAATTCCGACTCGCCAGGCTCACTGGATCACTGTTATCCTTTCTGGTTCCTTGTCAATTATCCCATGTTGAAACTAGTTGATCTCTCGTCCGATGTCCCGTCAGGAGATTCCCGCGGCTAGAGTCGGAAACCTTCGTTGCTTGAGCCTCCCCGGAATAATAAACCATTCAACCCCCCCCCCCAAAGCTTGCACCACCCCCAAAGGTAGAGGGGGCGCCCGTGAAGCCCTAACCCTCTCCTGCGTGTCAGCGTCGCAATCAAGACTCCAGCCTAAGACGTAGTATGACCGCTTCATGTCCGGCACCGTTATCATGAACCTATCATGGCCACACCTATGAGACTCCCCGCAACCACTATCGATTGATACGGCAGGACAATAGATAGCGATATGATGGGCAACAGCCCATGGTCGGCCTTAAGATGGGACCTCCGATATATAGGCCGTCACAGGCCTGTACTGCGAGGAAGAAATGTAGGATCAATTGCTGCTGTCTTTCCTTGTAGATTAGTGCAACTGATCTCTTGTGCTACAGAACAATCATGGGAGGACAAGACTGGACCGATGAAGCGGCATGGCCTCCCGGGACGGTTCGCCTCGAGAAACTGCTCGGAGGAGGTAGTAACGCCTCCCAGACCGAGATCATCCTGCAGCCACGCCCGACCAGCGACCCAAATGACCCCCTGAACTGGCCGAGATGGAGAAAGTATCTCAACTTTGGCCTGGCGACCTTTTATGCCATGATGGCTTTCGGCCAGATCAATGCGACCACGCCCACTTGGGGCCCAATGATGGACGAGCTGGGCTTTGATGCTGTTCTCATGTGAGTTGATATGGCCTTCACCTGCATATGGTCTCTGCTGTGCTTTTCTTTTCTTCATTTTTGCCTGCGCATCCTTCCTAAATTAGGTATCGTCTTGGACGTGGAATAATGGGCAACCATTTTCGATGCAGTTGGGGTGTCATGTGCTGATTATCAATGCAGGAACAACACATATGCCATTGGCTGCGCCACCCTTGCTCTGGGCAGCTTCATGCTCATCCCCTTTGCCCTCAAGTACGGACTGCGACCAATTTACGTCCTCAGCAGTGCCGCCCAGATGGCGATCATGATATGGGCTGCCCGCACCGTGACAGGGGGAGATTGGTGGGGCGTGAATGCACTTCAGTGCTGGGTCGGGTCACTGGCCGAGACTATGGTGCAAATGACGGTCGCCGACGTCTTCTTCGTCCACCAGAGAGGCCTGATGAATTCGATCTACATCTGGGCTAGCAACTTCGGCTCCAGCCTAGCACCTGTTGCTGCCGGATTTGTCACTGCCTCTCAGGGGTGGAGGTGGGTCTGGTGGTGGATGACCATCTTCTTCGGAGTTGTTCTCATTGCCTTCATCTTCGGGTTCGAGGAGTCGAAATTCGACTGGACTGCGGCAGTCATCCATGGCATCCCCCCGTCGCCGGACGTGGCCAGCACCAAGAGTGATGCTGAAGGTCAAGGTGAAAAGCAACCATCGGCATCAGATCCGGAGAAGGCGGCTCTACCAGACCTGTCTCCGGGGGAGGAGCCCCTCACGTCTATTCAGATCGACCCGTCCATACCTCGCAAGACATACTGGCAGAGACTCAGCTTTGCGACCACTACACCGGGCCCATTCATGTTGTTCGCGCGGCACGCATACCAACCTTTTGAAATACTGTTCACCATCCCCGGGGTGGCTTACATGTCTCTGGTCTATGCTGTGCTCCTGGCATGGTCGACGGTAATGTCTGCTGCTCTCAGTACGTACATGATCCTGCCGCCTTATGACTTCAACTCGACCCAAATCGGGCTCATGAACCTGGCCCCTTTCATTGGCAACACGTTGGGCTCCTTGATATGCGGGCCCTTGAGTGACTGGATCATCCTGCGGCTGGCAAAGAAGAATCACGGCATCTATGAGCCTGAAATGCGTCTTTGGATCTTCGTACCGTTCATCCCGTTCCAGGTAGCGGGTGCCTTCTGGTTTGGTAAGAATTTACTGGTCAAATCTTAATTTTACACCCATGACTCTCAACCCATACTGGGTTCGAGCAGCACGATCTCCAGGCAGATGGGTCCCCTGGGGGGACGGGCCGGCCTCCTTTTAAGCCGCAAGCCCAGTCTGCGAGAGCCAATCACCTCACAAGAGTGTCGCTCTGTCACTTGCCAGATATGGATCGTGCCGCGCACATTTATTCCTTCCATGTGGGGTAAACTTTACTGACGACATAGGCAGGCTATGCTCTGCAGGACGGCCAGTCCTGGGTCGCTGTAGCCTTCGCCTTCGGCATGTGTAACTTCGGCTCCGCGCCTATCTCGAGTATTGCCTTGACATACATGACGGATGCCTACAATGAGGTGAGGAGCAGATTGGTCTTGCGTGCTACAGCAGACGATGCTAACAATGTCATGCCCAGATCATCGGCGATGCCCTTGTCGCGCTCACTTTTTCGAGGAACACGATGAGCACCATATTTGTCTTCGCGATGACTCCATGGATTGCACGTGTTGGAATGGCCAACGTGTTCAACACGATCGGGGCTATTGGTCTTGCCGTCCTGCTATTCGCCTTTGTGTTCCTGTGGAAGGGCAAGTTGTGGCGCGCTCAGAACACGAAGCGCTATAAGAAATTTGCTGCAAAGCAATTTGATCCTCGACCTATTGACAACCGCGTCTAGCATTTTACCCGCGCGGTTATTGGCTGTGGTGGAAAGAAACCGATGAATTCTGCCACGTGCAGTTTTGCATTACTCTTTCTACCAATTTCCAGGATAAGACTTTGCAGGATCATTGAAGCCTGGCAAAACGTGGCATGGCCTTTGAAGGCTCAATTGAAATTCTCCGAATGCAAGAATAATCTTTCAGCTGGTCACCCCCAGCAGGTTCCCTTTTTGGTCGATGTGCGTGCCGTGACTGGAGATGTCTTATACCCACAATTCGATTCCCGAGTAACACGGCCGCAACGGGAACAAGACAAGAAGCGGTAAACTGTGTGGCATCAGCCATGACCGCAGAGCGAATTCGCGCGGGCGTGTGGATCATCAGAATCGGGCTGCAGCTAAAAGCAAATTAAGCGATCCTCTTTGCGAGCATGCCGATCCTGCTGACTCCGCCGGCCCAGCGAAGGAACAGGCTGCCTTGCGGCGCGGCTGCACCAACAGCCTGACAGCACAACACTCAGCCCCCAACTGTTCCAACACCCACCTCGTGGCACCGGTCAGCCGCACGAACGCTGTCATGTTGGGTGGCATTCGTGTTGGTCGCACACGAATGCGCCTCAGTAAGCATGGTGGATGGGGCCGCGCACCACGGACTTACATAAAGATGCCATGCGCCGCAGAGCCCCGTCCCCAGGAAGGATTCAACGGTGCTGACCTACTCTTCGACTTACGCCCAGCCCTTGAGACATTGGCTGCATTCGTTCAAACATGCTTCTCTCACAGCCATTGGCGAGTGCGGTCGCGCTGCTCTGCGCGCAGAGTGCCGCTGGCGCCGTGATATCACTTGACAAAGTCAAGAGGAACGAGTCCCTCGTCGCCAAGTACTCGCTGCCGCAGGACTCGAGCGATCCAGCAGCGAGATCAGCAGCGCTCGACGTCACGCGAGCTGGGTACGAGTATGGGCCACCGGTAGCTGGCGGGCCATATTATCCTGCTGGGGCGCTTGGAGCCGCAAAGGGCGCGGCGGACCTGGCATCCCTTCAGGCCGACCTCACACCTCAAGAAGCCCTCGTGGGAAAGGACGCTGCAGCGGCGACTGCTGCACAAGCAGCTGGAAAGGTATGCAATTATCGCCCAGCCTTGTTGTTGTTGTTGGGGGTGGGGGCTGTTTTTACTGACCTTCCGTGTTAGTTCAACAACCTGCAGACTGTGCAGGACTATGAGCTGCTGTACGACGGCCAATGGACCAATACGCTGCCAAAGGGCCCCGTGCCGGGTGTCCTCACCAACTACACCCAGGACCTGCTGTTCTCGATGGAGAGGTTGTCGACCAGCCCGTACGCTCTCAGGAGGCTCAACCCCATGACAGATGGGATGCCATTCTGGGTCAACGACTCGGTGACGCTCAAGGTTGCCGGCTCGCCCTTGTGGGCTCTGCTCCTAGAAGGCCGACTCTTCTATGCGGATTACTCTGACCAGGCAAACCTCCCACGGAACGAGAGGTTCGCGGCGGCTTGCGACGCCTTGTTCTTCATCGACAAGGCCTCCGGAGATTTCCTCCCTCTGGCCATCCGCACTGGCGTCGGGCAGAGCACCATCTACACGCCCGAGGACGATGCCGACGACTGGCTCCTGGCAAAGATCTTGTATAACGTGAACGACTTTTGGTTTGCGCAGTGGAACCATCTCGCTGCCACTCACCAGGTCCTGCAGATCACATGGCTTTCGGCCATCAGATCGTTGAGCGTGGAGCATCCTGTCTACGCCTTGCTCAATCGCCGTAAGCATAACCCATTGGATCCGTGACTGGGCTTGCACTGACCTGTTGTAACCATAGTCGCATTTCAGGCTTTTGCCATCCAGCCGCTCGCAGCATCCATCCTGTTCGAGCCTGGCGGCGCAGTGGACCAGGTCTTTGCCTTCACAGGTTCGGCGGCGCAGGACTATACCACTGGCCTCTACAACGGCGGCCACGGTGCCTTCCAGGCTAACTACTTCAAGACCGACCTTGAGAAAAGGGGCCTCATCAACTCCAAGTCCGGCCCTGCACTTACCCACTTCCCGTTTTACGAGGACGGCTCCGTGATCTACGACGCGATCAGGACGTTCATGACGTCCTTCGTGGGATCCTACTACGCCTCCGACTCGGACGTCCAGGCCGACGCGGAGCTCCAGACGTGGGCGAAGGAGGCCAACGGGCCGGCCAAGGCGCACGACTTCCCCACGGCCATCTCGACCAGGGAGACCATCATCGACATCCTCACGCACGTGGCCCACCTCGGCTCAACGGCGCACCACTCGGTCAACACCAACGAGCTGCTCTCCGTGTCGTCGACGCTCCCCTTCCACCCGCCCGCGCTCTACTCCGCCGTGCCGGACAGCAAGGGCGGCGACCCGGACGTGGTGTCGTTCCTCCCGCCCTTCTCCCAGGTCATCACGCAGCTCAGCTTCGCGGGCCTGTTCGCGCGGCCCTTGCTCGAGAACACGAACCGCAGCCTCGTGCACATGTTTGACGACCCGGATATGCTCGCAAAGATGAACCCGGCGACGGAACAGGCGGCGGCGGAGTTCAAGGGCGCTATGGAGGCGTTCAGCGACCAAGTCGCTGCCCGGGGGTTCGATGCCCAGGGCCTGAGCCAGGGGATGCCTTTTGTGTGGCAGGCGCTCGACCCGCGGGTTGCGCCGTACTCGATCACCGTCTGAGTTGGTGAGGTATAGGGCTAGGATATATGCGCATACACTACTATTATTGATGTAATACTGGGTTCCGGTTTCCTCCTGCCTTTTTATAAAATTCACATCTACAGCAAAGATTAGAGAGGCCGGGGCGTGTTTGTAGTCGTGTAAATAGACTTGAGACGGGGGCTAGGTGTTATATCCGATGGGGGACCGAAACTGGAACGGGGCACCGGCAACTGCACCCAGCAGTAGCACAACAGCACACACGATCTTTTCTTTCCCCCCATATGATGTTGGAGTTGGAGACTAATGCTGCTGTCGACGTAACGCGCTACGCGGACGACTTTCTCCTCACAATAGCTTGCTACGTAAGCATGCCTATTTAGTAATGCAACTAGATACTAGTCCTGAACTCTCTGTGCGCCTTGTCTAGACCGCATGGCAGCAAGATCGGCAATAGGCCACACATCACAATCACACACACGCACAGCTGCACGAACAAGTCGTCGACACCTACACCGGGCAACCCAGCAGACTGCGTAGCAGGCAGATAGATAGACAGGCTGGTAGGACCGTCGGGGGCAGGCACGTCGAAACCAAAACCCCCTGGCAATCGGGCACGTCGGGCTTGTTAGGAGGTTGCATTCCTCAGCAGACAAGGGGAGAAGGGGAATTTGACAGCAGTGCCAGCCAGCCACGGGGCGGGCTACGAGTCAGCCGTCAACAGAGGAATGCAACAGCAAGCTTTCCGGGCATCCGCGTCTCCCCGTACCGCCCGTGTTTTGGGTGCGCCTTGGGCCTCTTTTGCCCAGCAAATAGGGGAAATGAGGGCAGCATCGACGCGACGACTGTTGGTTGTGGCCCCCTCCCCCCAAGGGCCGGCCGGGCTCTCGCTAGCTTCTCTCTGTCCGGAGCTGGAGGTTGCCAGAGTCAAGTGTGTGTGTGTGCGTGCGTAGCAGTAGCAACAAAGACTGGATTGAGTGAGGTGGTTGGTTGGAAAGGAGACGAGACCATCTTCTTTTCTCGCCCGTCAACTCGAGCCTAACGCACGAACAGTCAATCAAATCAATCAATTAAAACCAACCAGCTAATAGTCAATCAATCGAATCAAATCAAATCAAATCATCAATCACGCAGCACCGCGCTCGGGCATAGGACATATTCCCATTCCAGCCACCCCAGCTCCAGCTCCAGCTCCAGCTCCAGCCCCAGCCCCAGCCCTCTCCCGGGAAAACCCAATTTATACTCTCAGCTCACCCTGTAGACACATACCATATCATACCATACTTACACGGCGGATCTGCCCCTCTTCCGATGGGCCTTGCCTCGCCCAACGGCAATTGCTTTCTCACTTTCTCGTGCCACGCGCGCCAGCCAGCCTCACCCGCGCTCACCGCATTCGTCGGTGTCGGTTCGAAGAAAAACTCAGTTTCCTTGGAAGCCGATCCGCTCCCTTACTTGTGTCTGAGCCGAATCATACAGTACAGTACAGCCCTCTAGGTACCCCATTGAGCCCCTACCACTGCCGCGCACTAGGCCGACCCCACTCCTGTGGGTTGAGACAACGAACAGACCGACGACAGCAGAGAGGAGACCAGCAGAGACAGCGAGACAAAGCCAGTCAGGCCAGGCCAGGCACAGCCAGACCGCAACGGACTGGGCTGTCCTCTTATCTGTCGAGGGGACATAGCCGAATAGCAATACCATAGCTTTTCTGTCCTCTTGTCGTCATCACCCGCTCCCTCCCTCCCGGGTCCTGACGCGGAAGAGAGACAGACACTTCGCACACCGGGGGGCCCTTAGCCGACTCTTCCGGCACTTCCATCGCAGCAGCAGGCTAGCTAGCTAAGCAACCCACCGCGGGCAGACAGACAGACTCTGTCACCGAGAGACACGCCACCCCGTCCGCTTCCGATCCCCCTCGAGGCCGAGACACACACACACCCCCGGGAATTTGCCCGGATCCACCTTAATAATTCCTCCGTCCATTGAACGTCTTCCGGGGGCCTGACCTTTCCCCTTCCTGTCGGGGAAGAGACTTCGACAAGCCGGAGTCGGGCCGCCCATGGCGGCACCGAACCCTGTCTTTCCCCCGTCGGCCGCCGCTTCTCATCCGCCTTGTTGTTGTCGTCTGTATCCTCATCAGCGGTGGTGCCCTGCCTGCGGCCCTTAGCCGCCTGTCGCCATGACAAGGCCCAAGGTCCCTGATGACAAGAGGATACGTACCGCCCAGGCTTGCGAGTCTTGCAAGCGCCGGAAGCAAAAGGTGAGCCTGCCTTTTTTTTCTCATCTTTCTCTGCTGCTATATCATGTCAGCATCTAGAGCCAATCAATCATCTACCTGTTTTGCCCGCCAGGCCTCTCTCTTTCTCTCTCTTCCTCTCCTACCTACCATCTGTGCATAGATATCAGCCCCCTCGTTCGTCTGGTCTCGTGTTTTCATGGACGTTTTCGTCCCAACACCCATGAGAATGCCTCGTCCCTATCCTTCAACCTCTGTCTTGTCATCAGGGCCAGTCCCTATGCTGTAATACGCGCCAGTAACGGGCTTGTTCCCCACGTCTCTTCGCCGTGGGGGCACACATGCCCGTATGCTGTGGATTCGCAATATATCACGCCCCTATAGAATCAAACACATTTTCTTCCGGCCCATAACGGGGTATCATTGGTGGAATACATATATAAGTGCCGATGCTAACAGTTGACGTAAAATTAAAAAGTGCAATGGGCTGAAGCCATGCAATACCTGCACGAAGCGGAACCTAGTCTGCGATTACCTCTCAGGCCACGGGCATGGCCACTCAAACTCAACGCCGCACCATGGCGGCGGCCAGGGCGAGATCGTGGTGTCGGGCTCGTCCCCGAACAAGCGTAGGAAGTCGACGCCAGACACCATGGGGTCGGACGAGGGGTCCGCACCCAAGAGGACGAGGTTCGACGGCGGTGACGTGCGGACGGGCGTCGCCTCGCAGCAGGACACGACCGAGCCGTCGAGGCTCCTGGGCCTCCCGACGCCCATACCTGCGCCCCCAATACCGGGCCAGTCCGGTCGGGAGGGCGAGGCTGAGCCCGAGAATGAACCTGAGATCCAGTCGAGACAGAGCACCGTGAGCGGTGCCGACGAGGTTGCCGAGGTGTACACAGAGACACGCATGCTTCAGGATCCCACCGGGAGGCTTCGTACGTGAAAAACCACTTACTCCCCATACAAGTCTGTCTCACTGATGGCGGAAAATAGTATATCTGGGCGATTCTGCTACACTCTCCTACCTGCAGTTCATCCGCATGATAGTCGAGAGTGTAGATGGGCCGTCTCAGTTCACAATGGATCCCAGCCGCCACCGGCTGATGGAGCTGACGACGAGTCTTCCGCCGGATTATCGCACGTCGCTCTTGCTACCAGACCGGAGGACGGCAGATGTTCTCATCAGATCATACCTTACCAACGTGAGCCTCACCTGAGCCATCCTCTGTCGCTTACAGTTCACTCTCGTCCGTTAGAGCGCCACACACCTCGTTATATAACCCTCGGAAACATTGAAGCACTGAGCTGGACGAAAGCTAACTTTCAGCAGACCAACGGCCTAATCGAAGTCTTCGACAGGAAAGTATTCAGCCAGAAGCTTGATGCCTGCTACCAAAACCCACTGGCAGCTGAGCCCACGTTCCTGTGCCTGCTCTATCTCGTCTTTGCCATCGGCCTCGTGCTCGCCACGCCGGCCCCCGGCAGCCATGACGATAGCGTCATCAAGAACTTGCAAACCAGTACAGCGGATCGTGCTGAGATGTTCTTCATGAACGCCAAGTGTTTATGTGATCCAACGTCAGGGTTCGAGGATGCCGACTTTTGGAGCGTCCAGGCACTCCTGCTTATGTCACTGTTCAAGCTGGCGAGAACAAAACGCAATGCTGCATATGCTTATCATGGTAGGATGCTCGAGATCACATAGGAGTTTATGTCCCAATGCTGACTCTTTCCAAGGCATGGCGGTGAGGTCTGGTTTCGCCCTTGGGCTTCACAGGCAGGAGACGATGGTCATATTTCCGGTCCCGGATCGCATCGTGAGGAGGAACGTGTGGAGGAGCCTCTACGTCCTGGACCGTTTTCTTGCAGCCGCATTGGGCCGACCAACATCAATATCAGAAGACGACTGCTCAGCAGAGGCGCTCGTCACCCCCGAGAGGTACCTTGGGCAGGAGAAATACCTCGCCGACACAAATACAGATCCGTCGTCATCGAGCGGCCTGAATGCCGCCGTGCGGAGCTGCCAGGTGATCGGCATCATACTAAAGAAGATCTACGCCCAGCGCAAGATATCGACCAAGCTCGCCCAGGAGATCTCGGAGCAGTGCAAGGGCGGCCCGCAGAAGTACCACGCAGGCCTGCACTGGCGACAAGCCATGAACACGGGCATCGACCCGGCCCACGGCATGGCGGTCATCCACGTCAACCTGCTCTACTGCCACGCGGTCATCCTCCTGACCAGGCCCTTCTTCCTCTTTCTCATGAACAGGATGCAACAGGAGAGGCTCGGGGTGCCACGGGCGGCGATCCGGCCTGGCTCGAAGATGGAGAAATTCTCCGAGGCCTGCGTCAACGCCGCGTACCACACTGTGTCCCTGGTGCAGATGGGCCACGAGGGGAACTACCTACCGCAGCGCGACCCGTTTATCATGTAAGTGTGCCTCTCCTTCTGATGATCGATACACCTTGTAGCGGACAACAGGCCCTGACCGTGAACCAGCCACTTCCTCTTCGCCGCAGCCCTGGTGGTGCAGAGCAACGAGTTCGCCTCCCTCCACAAGAACCCCTCGTACGGCGAGACCTACCAACAGGCCCTCTCCATCATGACCTACTGCGCAAAGACGGACCCCCAGGCCAGCAGGCTCGTCTATATCATGACGACCTTCCACAACGTCATCGTCTCCCGCGCGCCCGCCTCCTCGTCCCTGCGCGACCCATCCTCCATACCCAACACCCCCTCGGGCGGCGCCACGGGCGGCGGCACCCTCGTCAGCACCCCAGACCCGATGGCCAATTTCTTCCTCTCACACTCGACGCCCACCGCCACCACCACCACGGCGGCCCACCACCACGCGCCCACAAGCGCCCCGGCGCCCCCCTCCAGCAGCAGCAGCACCTTCGACCCGGCCCTCACCTCCATGCCGCATCCCCACCACCCCCACCAGCCGCAGCCGCCACCGGGCCTGCACAGGCGTGACTCGGCCAACACCAACAACCCGGCGACGTGCGGGCCCTCCCCGTCCCCGGGCATGATGCCCACGGCCCTGACGCCGACGACCTCGTCCACCGGCGGCGACCCCCTCGGCATGGACGCCGAGTGGTTCCACTTCGACACCCTGTGGGAGAACTGGGCCGCCACGCCGCAGCCGGCGCCGGCGCAGCCGCAACAGCAGCAGCAGCAGCAGCAGCCACAGGGGCCCGGCACGGCGGCCCAGCAGCACCAGCAGCAGCAGCTGGCCGACCCGGCATTGTTCGGCGACCCGGCCCTGGGGGCGTTCGACGTCTCGGGGACTCCCGGCGGCGGAGGAGGAGCTGGTGGTCCGAATTCTGCGTTTGCGACGCCGCCGTTGCCGGGGACGCAGCAGGCTGGCTCGGGGATAAATGTTCCGCTTTACCCGATGATTAGGTTCGCGGAGTGATCAGAAGGCTTTGTGTCGAGGGTTGCGTGTGGAGTCATGACGAAGCGTTGATTAGGCTTGGATGACATTTGGGATATGCTGGCTGATGGGATGATGGACATATTGAAGCGGCTGTTCTGTCTCATTGGCTTGAGACATAGTGTGTATGTGTGCACGTGTGTACGTATTTACGTCATTGGCAAAAGCAAAAGGGAAAAAACGAAGCATGGCGCTGGTGCTGGCCGAGTTCGAGTATCTTTGATGTGGGAACGAAAAGTATTTGGTTGGCGCAAGAGAAGGAGGGATGGACGGAGGAGGCCGGGAAGGAAACACACACACACATGGGTAGTCTAATCTGTACTGGACCCCTTCCAAGTTTTTTTTCTCAGTGACAGTATGCTTAATGAAAAGAAAGCGGTCCCAAGAGTAACAACAGAACGAAACTATGAGCGACCGACAGCTACGGGGGGACAAAAGAAATACGAGCACAGGCCGGATCCCAATGTTTGCAGTGGGGTCATTCGAACCCGGAGTGTCTGCGAGTCCGTACCAAGCCGCTACTTCGGAGATCGTTACTCGCCCGAGGTTGACGTTTGCGGTACGCAGCCGTGTTTACTTACACCACAAGTGCTTCAGAATCAATC
>JACBFG010000025.1:1004376-1025439 GCA_013435955.1 Diaporthe sp. HANT25 | reverse complement strand
GGGGGGGGGGGGCACGTCCTAAATCGACCATATTCACTGCATACAAAGTATGTCGAGTTGTTGCGGCAGGTTTTCGCATCGCACGGAGCCTGAGTGGCTACATTGCCCACACACAAGCCTGGATTGTACACTCAGGCGTGTATGAACCAACCGGACTGTATTCAACTTGACATCTTCAAGGACACAGACACACACAGGGGACAAACACGTTGCCCAGGACGTAGCTTATTGAATAAAGTTATGAAATAATTCGATTCAACCAAACCTAACCAAAACACCAGGAAATACCTCTCATACATGCCATATAACCAGGCGTTTAGACCGACCCCAGACCAGTAATCCGAACTCCTTTCCCTTCCCGCGAGGGACCATGTGGACCAAAGACATATATACGCTTACTCTATCTAGACATACATCACGACCACTTCGCCGGCCCGAAGGTCTGTCCCGGGGGGAGCACCGTCTGGATAGCCGTGTCCTGGAAGTCCATCGTGGTTGTGATAACGTTGTTGCCCCACCAATTGGGAGGGTCGATGTTATTCAGGGTGAAGGCAAAGAAGATGGTGAGCGTGCTGAGGGCGAGACCGAGGTCGAGACCGGAAGACGTCAGGAAGTTGAGGCGGCTCCACCAGGCGAAATAACGCTTGCGGATGTAGTACTGGAACACGAAGCCCACCATGCCCCAGGCCAGGTAGTTGAGTGGCGTGGCTGGCGGGATGGATCCCGCACCGCCGAAAATAAGCGGCGCCATCAGGTACTTGACAGGGGACTTGGGCCACTTCTTTGCGGCGAAGTAAATAATAACGGGCACGATGGCGCCGATGCCGAAGAAGATGAATAGACCCGAGTAGATCTGGCCTGGCGAGAAGATGCGAGCCGGTCCAATGAGACCCCAGATGACGGAAGCTGGAGAAGCGGTTAGCATCACACATCACTGATTACACTGAGATAGGTCTGGATCTTACCCGAGAAGAATACTTTACCACCTGGGCAGGTGAAATGCTCGCGCTGAGTAGTTGTGCAAACCTCCGGGATGGCCGCCAGCGCAGAGTTGAGGACGGCAATCTGGATGAAGCACGAGAACGTCGTTGCGACCACCTGGGACATGAACATAGTCCGTGGCGGAATCTTCATGTAGTGTCCAAATTTGAGGTCTCCCACGAAGCTGAGCGCCTGACTCATGGTGATATACCCAAATGTCTTGAAGATCATGAGAGCGAGTGGACGTCCGGGCTGGATGTAACCGAACACGAATTCGGTCAGAACGTTGAGGCCGATTTGGTTGTTGGTGATGGCTTGGATGATACCAATCGGTAGCGAGAAGCAGAAGGAGATTGCTACGGATAGCAAGAACGCCCACCAGGTCAGGTTGGTCGGGAATGCGAGCACTGCGATGAAGCCGATGCCAAGCATCTGAGGCACATTAGTCAGTGAGGAATAACATTGGCGTCAGATCAGGGCAGACTCACCAGGACGAACAAGCTCATGTACCACCAGGTTGGAGCCTCGGGGTACTTCCTCATCAGCTTCATGTGGATGTCGTCTGCCTCGGTCTTTGAGTTCTTCCACTGAGCCCAGATCATCTTGCCGTGGTGAAGATACGTGTACACGATGAGGGACGCAATAGCAGCAAAGGACAGACCGTAAGACATGGCGAAGGTCGTGCTGATGAAGAGCGGCGAGTACTCCTCGTAGGCCTGTTGATTCAGGGTGAACTCGGGCGTCAAGACTCGCGACACGTTGTAGCTTGAACCCGTGTTGTCATATGTGCTAGAGTCGCTCATGGGCAGGAACTCGGCAAACCAGACACCGCTGTAATGGAAGACTGAAGCTCCAATGATGAAGAAAGTGAAGACTCCAATAAGAGTGTTGGCAATAGCATGGAAAGGTGGGATCAGAGGCGAGCCGACAAAACCCGCAATCTGGGACCAGTCGAAGGTGATGGGAAGTAGGGACAAGCCAGTCGTATAGCCAAACAGCTGGTTGACGACTGGGTTCTGCGGAGCAATCCACGTGGCGAAGGCAAAGGTGCTCAAGAACTGGGCCAGATAGCCAGGAATGAAGTAGTAGACGAAGGCACCGAGAGTGATCAGGCCGAACCACCTGTAACGAGGCATTTTACCACCGAGCACGGTCGGGTCCGGGCTTTCGTTGCCCTCGTACATGGCGTTCATCAGTGTCACCGAAACTAGGTTTGAAGGCCAGATCATGGCCGCAGGGTAGACTGTGCCTTGGTTAGTCACGGAAAGAAACCCCTGAGCATTGGCCGTGCTTACCGAGGAACTTCCTCATAATACCGGCGATACCATAACCAAGCGACTGAGTCGATATCGTCAGCATTAGCTGGAAAGGTATCCCGAAATCCTGCTTGTAGAACACTTTCTGAGCCAGAATAATATCAGTGGCATAGGCAACGGAGAATGAGACACTAGCCATCACAACGATGATAGAGTGCTCCTTGATATTGAAGGGCCCAGGGTTCAGCGACCATCTCAGCCCGAAGGTGTTGAATTGTCGGGTAGGCATGACCTTGGCCCAACCGTGTCCCATAGGCCATGCAATGATCTGAGCAATCAATGCACCCAGGCCGATGGCGGGATTTCGGAGAGAGAACAAAGTATTCATGGAGGCGCCAACGACAACGAGGACCAGTCCAATGGTCCAAGCACGAATCTGTCATATGTGGTTAGGCAAATACGCCATGTTGTCAATACTGGTAGCACTCACGGTGTTGCACGGTGCGTCGACATCATAATTCCGGACGGCAGCCCTGACTTCGGGGTAGGGCGAGTCCTCTTCTCCTTCTTTGTTGATATCCACGACCTTCTCCTCGTCGGAATATGTCGAGGCCGATGATCCACGGGGAGGGCCCAGGGCCGGCCGTGTATACTCCTCGGGGAGATTGGGATCTAAGAGAAGTTCGTATTCTGATCCTTCTTCATCACTGTCATCTGGTTGGAGGTTAGACTCACCCCATAGCGAGAGGCGGTGCTTGAGGTCATCGACAGGACTCATCCGACGACCCAGAGGGGTGTCGAATGTCGACCCTGATGCCTCCACCTCCCTTCCACTGACCTCCACGACACCGACCTTTGAGCTCGAGTTGCTATCGCTTCCCGCCATATCGGACGTTGATGCCGTACCAGACGGCTTGTCACTATATGGCTGCTGGCCCATGTTGCTGTAGGACCGAGAACAGGGAGAACGAGGCAAGATATTCGAGCTCAGGGGTAGATGCGAGAGAGGGGTGGGTGCTATATAGGGGCTGTCTGGTTGTCCAACAGATGACTGCGGACGTGACGGGCTCGGTGGAACGAGCGGCTCAGAGCCAGTGCTCTGTCGATCCCAAACTCAGTCGATCCCAGACGGACATGAAGCGTCACGCGAGAACGCCAAAGTAGGCGCCAGATAAGCAAGTGCGATGGGATTCGCCGTCCGCACAAGGAAGCTTGTTTTCCGCGCCTTCAACCGATGTCCTGGTCTGTGACCAGTATCTCAGGAGCCACAGCGCCGGGAATGCTTGGGCAAGCAGCGGCAGATCGCAGAACCGGGGAGGCCTGTCAGTGGAAGGTTGCCACGCGTGATCTCCAGGATGGATGGTGATAGATGGAGGAGCGGGATGCTGAAACCTAGCGTTGACCTCGAGATGCGGGTTGTGGGAGGCCAGAGAGTGTGGTTGATGGTGAGCTTGCACGGGGGCTCGTGGGAAACCACACTGCCGATAGAGAGCCGGCTAGTCGATTCATGCAAAGGCAGGAATTCCAGATTGTGGTGGTGGTGTGTCCCTGTCGCTAAGCTTTGGGATGGGACAGCCGCAGGGCTTGTTGAAGCCGTCCGATAAGGGGCCAGAAACAGAATCTGGGCAGGCTGAAACCGACTTGCGGCAAGCACAGATTGCATAAACTGGGGGTCCCGAGTGTTTGTGCAGTACTGCAGGCCTGGATACTGCAGGATATATTGGATGGTTCGTCGTTACAACAGCCCGGGAAGCAATACAACGCTGCAAGAGGCCGGCGCAGTCGCGATAGTCGTCGTCTGAAGTCCGGATTCCGCCTTGCGATAGGTCCAACTCTGGCTCATGCGCAACCACGATTAGGGCGGGAAGATGCTGCGACTGTACAATTCGATGCTTTCTGAGATAGATTGCGTGCTGGCAAATGTGGTGCAAGTGAAACAAAAAGCAAACGACTGCCAAAAGTTATTCAGTTGAGTTCTACCGTGGCTGAGATGCGTGCAGCAACTTCAAAACTGCTTCGCGAGAGGATTCGCCTGGATGAAGAGGAAGGCACGGCTGAGTGAGTCGTCGCTTACCCGGCGGCGGTTTAGTGAACAAAAGTGTTAGATAAGGAGACAATTGCCCTAGGGTAGAATGCGACGAGACGGAGAAGGAAGATCCATCGTAGTCCTCAGGATCTGAAGAAACACATGTCATGGGAAATCTGGGGAAAGAGGCCCCTTCGCCTCAGACTACTCAGGGGGCCAGCAGGAGCGGCTCTGCACGAAGCGACTTACGTCGTCTTTGTCGTCGTCAGGGCCCAGGTCCTAGTCATGGGCCGTGGCCCCCAGCCCGACCCTGGCCTGGCCCGCGCCTATTCAGGTCTAGATTTAGAAACGTCAAACGTCCAGCAATTCTCACCGCCTGCCTGTTGCGTACGGGCGATTCGATCTTACTGCCAAAACACGCGCGCTATGAGAAAGAGGCACTAGCCCCCGGTGCGGACGGATCTACCGAGCGTCTAAACTGACTGCCCAACTGACTGCAGGCCAGCACCAGCATCGGCACCAGTATCACCTTGGAAACCCCGCGACCTTCAGCTGTCAGTTTCACCAGAACTTAAACATCTGGTATTCCCCCACGGCATCCCGTCTGAACTCAACCAAGCTTCCTCGTCTCAAGCGAAAACCCACTTGCTGCCAGCCACTGTTTCGATCGACAAGCCTTGGGCTTTCCACGTTCTAGACACCAAGCTGGCGCAAGATTGTGCTTGGGCAATGGAAGCATGCGACGAGTTGTCGTGACAGGTCTAGGCGCCATCAGCCCTCTCGGGGTTGGCGCCAACAGGACATGGCAGCGCCTCCTGGCTGGCAGGTCTGGTATCGTTGATATCTCTGCAGTCGAGCCTCGAGCCCAGTGGAAAGGTCTCCCAAGCTCTGTTGCAGGAGTCGTGCCTAGTGGCAGCACTGGCAAAACAGACGGGATGTGGAACCCCTCGGACTGGCTCGATGCCGGGGAGCAGAGACGCATGTCCAGATTCGCCCAGTACGCCGTCGCTGCTACGAGCATGGCACTCGACCATGCCGGCTGGGACCCCTCCAGCCAGGCTGACCTGGAGGCTACTGGAGTGTGCCTCGGGAGCGGCATAGGCAACCTGGACGAGATGTACTCGACTAGCGTCGCCTTCGACAAAGATGTGAGCCTGGCCTCCTGGACCTCAACTAGGCCGGGGAAAAGCTAAGACTGTAGGTAGGGTTACAAGAAAGTATCTCCGTTGTTTGTCCCCAAGATCCTCATCAATCTTGCCGCCGGCCACATTTCCATGAAGTATGGCTTCCAGGGCCCCAATCACTCCGCCACAACGGCCTGTACCACCGGCGCCCACTCAGTTGGGGACGCCTCCCGCTTTATTGCCTTTGGTGATGCGGATGTCATGATCGCCGGCGGTGCGGAGTCGTGCCTGCACCCCCTGACTTTCGCTGGTTTCGGAAGGTCGAGGTCCCTATCTACAGCCTTCAACCATGATCCCAGCTCCAGCTGCCGTCCCTTCGATAAGGATCGCGACGGTTTTGTCGTCGCAGAGGGCGCCGCTGTCCTCGTTCTGGAAGAGCTTGAGCACGCCAAGGCCAGAGGTGCAAACATTCTGGCCGAGCTGGCTGGCTATGGCTGCAGCGGCGATGCCCATCACATGACAGCTCCCCGGGAGGATGGGTCGGGGGCCCTGCTGGCCATGAAACGGGCGTTGAGGAACGCAGATGTCAGACCACGCCAGGTCGACTACATCAACGCTCATGCGACGAGCACCCCTATTGGCGACACCGCGGAGGCTAGGGCCATCGGTACCCTAATGCTGGGAGAGGAAGGCGTTGAGAAGGACAGTCAGGTCACCATGAGCAGCACGAAAGGCGCGGTTGGCCACCTGCTTGGGGCAGCTGGTGCGATCGAGGCCTTGTTTTGCGTGCTTGCAATCGCAGATGTGAGGAAAAGCCTCGGTTACCTTGTTACCACCATGCATAATGCTGACGTGTTTCTAGAATGCGGTTCCTCCAACGCTCAATCTGCATAGCCCGAATGTGGGCACAGACTTCAACTTCGTACCTCTCCAGTCACAAGACAGGCAAGTCGATGTTGCCATGTCCAACTCCTTTGGGTTTGGTGGCACCAATGCATCCTTGGTCTTCTCACGGTATAGGTGATGGAGATGGTCCGCCTCACACATGTCACATCGTTGGCCATAAGTTTGGGTGGCAAATAGCAATAATCGAGCTATTATGACAACTGGACTAAAGTGATGAACTGTATCTCATCGCTTCAAATTCTAGAATTATGCGGAATAGGTCTGGTAACATTGGTCTGCGGATAATACACTTGTCGACTCTCAGAAGGGAAGCTGCAACTCACAACAACAGGTAACGCGGACTCTCTGATCCTGTATCGAACACTGCCATTACTCCGAGTCCTCGTTATGACAATATGCTTGAACTGGAGCCCCGCAAACCCCAGGATTATTGACCAAGAAAAAGAAAGAACATTTTCGAACTTGACAATTGGATGCCTGGTAAATTGTTCACAGGATGCGTCGATGAGGGCAAGTGATCTGTGATGGAGGGTTCGCAATGCGATGTCCGACGGATTGGCAGGGTTTGCGTAGCGAATCAGACCTCTTACACCCAAAAATACCATATATGATGAAAATGAAGATGAACTGCCAAGACTTTTGCCATTGTGAAGACTGAACGTGTGATTTGAAGTCCATGTGAGCCCGGGATATTTCGCGTACGGTTCGGAGCCGGCTCGGCAGTCCCCATTTACAAGGATTAGCTGCAGCAATATTTTTGACGTCGATGCGCTAAGCGTCAATGACATCTATAATCCAAACCTGAGAGCCGAAAACAGCGAGATCCTCACATTCTGGTCCTTCTCCCAATTCACAACCCCCTCTGATTTCAGAATGGCAGACCGGCTGTGCAGACCATGTCGCGACGTCGCGCGGCGACAGCTACGACTCCTGCGCGAGCTCAATCGCCCGTCTGTCTCGCAGCGGGCCGCCGTCGCTGAGATCGCAAGGACGTCAACGCGACAGTTCCACCAGACCGCACCGAGCCGCGCGCAAGGATCACCTCAGCCCGAGAAGCAACCCGGCGTCGCGCAGACCCTGCTAGGTATCGCAAGTAAGATCCTGCCGTCGAAAGCGGTCCAGCCCTACCAGATTTTCGGCGCCACCGAGAGCATCTACAAGGCATGCGCCGCACCAGCCACGTACAAGATCTCGCCGGAGCTGAGGAAGAAGGAGGAGGTACCATTGACAGAGGACGGTGAGGAGGTCGGTGTTGGAGGGGGCGTCTGGCACGATGGTACGCTCAGATCTTGACCCCTTGACCCCAGCCAGGCGCATGCGATTGCTGACAGCGCGACCCCACAGAATTTGGCCTGCCCCCGACATTCAGCACATGGTCGCAAGTGACCATGCTGCACCTCTACCTCATAGTCGTGCGATTACGATGCCTCGAGAAGAACCAGTGGCAGGCGTGGCAGAATCAGCTGGTGAACCACTTCTTCCACAACGCCGAGGACGTCATGGAGGTCAACCACGGCATGGGTTCGCGCATGATCCGCCAGAGGCACCTGCAGAACCTGTTCCAGACGTGGCGGGGCGTGATACTGGCGTACGACGAGGGCCTGGTCAAGGGCGACGCCGTCATGGCGTCGGCGGTGTGGAGGAACATCTTCAAGGCTGACGAGAACGTTGACATGAGGCATGTCGCTGCCATTGTCAGCTGGATGAGGTCGGTATCGAGGTCCCTGGACAAGATGCTCGACCCTGCGCTGCTGTATCATGGGGGGAGCGTGTTTAAGACGCAGCCTACGGCGGAGTTGAAGCTGGTTGATGAGCCGGCCTCGCTCGAGCAGGTTGTCCAGAGCAGTACGTCGGAGGCCACGCCGGCCAAACCCAAGCCTAGCAGCCGTTTTAAGTGAGGTTGCACCTGACCTCTGATGGGCCGGCCGATCTGCGTGTATAATAAAAACATACGACTCAAGAAGAAAAGGCTTGCACATTGGAGTTGGCCGGATTATGTATCATTTTGGTATCACAAGATATCAACTCGTCCTCTCCCACAACTGAAACTCATAAGACGTATCGTTTTCCACCTGAACACCTTCAGGGACTACTTCTCCAGTCCAGTTGTCCAATTCCTCCTTCGACTTCTTCACCCAACCCGAGGAACTCTCCCCCTCATCGTCTAGTTTCAGTGAGAAGAAAGTATCACACTCAAAATCGGACATGACCTTTGTCAGTAGCACCCTCTTTGCCTCCTTCAATTCCAGTGCCGCAGCGTAGATCTGGCCTCCACCTATCACGAAGACTCGCCCTAGGCTTCCCTGGGACTTTCCTTGAAGATATGCGATGGCTTGCTCCAAAGAAGAAGCCTTGACCGGTTCCGTCTCCACACTGGCTGGCTCTTCTGGTGAAGGTCCAAAGGAGCGGCTGATTACGACATTGAGTCTTCCCTTGAGCGGTCTGAATTTGGGCGGTATGCTCTCCCACGTCTTTCGGCCCATGATCACAGCGTTCATGACAGGTGACTCAACCTGGGTTCGTGTAAGTGAGATCTGTGGGGAGACCGGTGGCAGAGCAGCGGGCCTGCAAAGTTCCTAACTTACAGAAGGAGGCAGGCGTTTTGTAACTCTGGCAAAATAAGCCATTTCCTTTTTCAGTCCGGTCCAGGGGAGGGTCCCTCGCAGACCAATGCCCATGTCTCTCGTGGCTGCGAGGACGAGGGTGAGCTCTAGGGGCAGCATTGCGATATCTGACGGCGGCACACTCATATTTTGGGAGATTTTGTGTACGTGAATGATCCCGATCACAAGAGCAGGTCACTTCGAGATCAATACAAATTCATGGGAACCGACCAAGCCGTCACAGACTGCCGTCTGAGATGGTTGTCACCGGCTTGAAGGCCAATCCCTGCAGTATATTACATAAGTCATCACGTGACGCTGCTGCTCCCGGCTCCGACAGTCCACAACTCAAAAAGCTGCGAGTCGCAGCTTTCCCCTCTTGATCTTTCCTCTCCCGACCATCCAAAGCAACCTCATCGACAGAACCAAGTAAGTTGTACCCCAAACACGCCACGGTGAATGCGGTCGTCTGCTTGAGAACTTGATCATTTGACCCTCAATCAATTGATCAATTCTCTTGCGGCGGCGCTTTCACCGGGCCTGCTGCTACCGACGTCACCTGATGCAAACAAGCAAGCTAACCCCACCAACAGTCCCAATCGTTCACGATGAGAGCCAAGTGGAGGAAGAAGCGCGTCAGGCGCCTTAAGCGCAAGAGAAGAAAGATGAGGGCTAGATCGTAAGTCTCGACAAGCGGACAGGATTTCGCTGTTGCCAGGTATCAAGTGACTGACACCCATCGCAGGAAGTAAACAACTCGCACCATTCGGCCTCACGCCAGCTTGAGCATCACGCAGAGACTTCATGACAACCACAAATCATCACCAGCAATTGGGCAATCACCCGCCTCAAGCCGCGCCGCCCAGTCGCCACTCGCCTGTGTTGGGGAGGATCGGATCTGCTGAGATTCCTGGACCCAAGTTACTGTGGAGGACTGGAGTTTGGAGGGTCTTTTGAAGGACGCCCGAGGGCTGGCCTTTGGTGTACTCTGGGAGAGCTGACTACGTCAATTGGAGGTCGACACCGGTCCAGTGTTTGCGGGACAGAAGCCAACTACCTCACTAGCTTGATACGCCCATGACATTCCTCATGAGTACGAGACAGAGAGAAAAGTGACAATGAAAAAAAGAAGTCCGCTTCACATTTGCCAGTTTCCCCCGCCTTGTGATGCCACCCAAGACTACTCGCATATTTCTTTGTTTGCAGAAACCAAGCTTTGCCCTCGCAGCCGAGCTCGAGCTCAGTAGCGCCCGCAGGCTTTTAGCAAAGATCTTCCCGTCCAAATGCTTCGCGCTCGTCTACTCGTCGCGGACTTGCAAGAGCCTGGATGTGCACAGGCCCAGATGTCCATTGCTCAATCTCAACCAGCCTGAATCCGAAAAGGTATCGGTGCGCATGCGACCATTATTTGCGATGATGTAGGTGTGCGAGAGTGGGGCCTGGTCGCAAGCTTTACGCGCTAGGAAGGTGGTAAGCGGCAGAAAAAAAAAAGGTAGACCCTCTCTCTATCTTTGCTATCGTGCATCCACCTAAAGATTTCCATATCCCAAGTCCAGATTTCACTGGTACTTTTCTTTGAATAGCCCGGCTCCTACCAAACGACCGGAAGCTACAACGGGCACCGCTAATTCGGTCACGGGTGATTCAAAGTTCTACTATTCCAGCCGTGACAATTTCCGCATATTACAACCAGAGCTCACCAGTCGAATTCCCACCGCGACCACACCTATCACACGATGGCAGACAGCGGCAAGAAGAGGAAGCATAGGGACGATGCAGGCGCTGCGATCAAGTCCAAGAAGATGAAGAAGGTCTCTGGAGCACCTGCGCAAACTTCGTCACAAACTCCGCCCATCAAAGTCAGCTCTATTATGCAAGCGCAGGCTTCTCCCGCAGTAATAGCCACCACCCCAGGCATTTCGATCTCGAAAGATGCCAAGTACAACACATATTCCCGACGCTCCACGAAGAAGTCAAAACAGACCGCAGGCGATCTCTTACTCCACTCCTCGAGCCACAGAACTGTCGACTACACAGCGCGGGAAGAAAGGCCCTCCGCTGGGGCCGGGCAGCCGCTTCTGAAACATTACGTAGGGCTTTTCGACCCGGCCAGCGGTCAATTGCAGCTGGTCGAGGCGAAGAAGATGGTAATAAGGGGCTCTGTTCGTGCCCAGCAGGCACCGCAGGAGGATATGGAGACGCGGAAGCTGAACCAGGTACGGCTGGCCCAAGCCTACATTGTGCGCACCACAGCTAACATGTCGCAGACCAATATGAACCTGAAGGCTGAGCTCGGCCAAGCATTCGGTACGAAGAAGGCGAAGAAGGCGCTCGCAGCCATCACCGAGAACGCGATCTCCCCACGAAAAGCACAGGGCGGCGACGCACCACAAGCGCTCGATGCGTCGGATAAGGCCCTCATGGCGACTATTAAGGATGTCACGATGAGCGTGGCCACAAAGGAAGACCTGCAAAACGCCATGGACGCTGCCAAGCCGGTACCGAGGGGCAACTACGAGGCCGAGGAGATCCAGGACGTCTACCGGCCGGAGGCCCTCATCGGGAGGGACATACTGGAGCTGATACAGGTGAACGACTGGCTGGAGGCGGTCAAGAGCAACGAGGACATCCAGCTGCGGTCGCGGTTCGTGGCGAACCGGATCAACCGCATCGGGTCGGGCGAGAGCGCGGTGCTGCGGCTGCGGGTGCTGCGGTACCTCTACTTCCTCCTGGTGCTGTACCTGTCGTCCAAGAAGGGCAAGGACCGCGGCACGAGGGAGGTGCTCAAGAAGGACAAGCTGAGCGAGGAGCTGGCGCCCGCGCCGCCGCCGGTGGTGGAGAGCCTCCGGCGCAAGTTCTCGGACAACGGCATCATGCGCAAGCAGCACGTGGACCTGCTCGCGACGCACTGCGCCGTGTTCGCGTGCATCCTCGACAACTTCGAGACGAACACGTGGGACCTCAAGGAGGACCTCGGCCTCGACCAGAAGCAGATGACGCAGTACTTCATGGAGATCGGCGCCGGGATCAAGAGGGTCAAGGCCGAGGGGAGGATGGACTCCATCGCGCGGCTCAGGCTGCCGCTTGTCTTCCCCAAGATGAGGCAGATGAGGCGGTAGAGAGGGTGGGTCATGATCTTTTAATGGCATTTGCAGTGCGGCATATTGGTTGGTTGGGAAAAATGGCATATTCACCACGAAGGAGGGCAGTTCATCATAGCATTTCGTGGAATATTCCCACGGTCAGTGGATGGAGGAGCTATGTAGATAGGCGAATCGTAGCTCTCGATCAATCGCAAGATGATGCAAGCTTGCTTGCCTGGTTCGAAACTTCCACGCGCAAGTATGTCTTTCTGACAAGGATGGGGAAAATCTAAGGAAATAGGGCAGTCTCCCTGTGGATTTGAAGGCCAAATTTGGTCTCCAGTGCCGTGTGATCAGCCATGCGTGCCGTTTAGGTGCTTAAACTTAGACTTGCATGGTTTAATCTTTGAGACAAGCATATGACTGCTGGCAGAATCAACCAGGTAACTATCGTGAACGCCATTAAAGGGCCCTCATGGCGCCTGTCGCTGGTTGCCCAGCGGAAGAGATTCTTGTCACCTTCGTGATGGCGCTGTCCCCAGAGGGCCCGGAGGGCCGACCGGTTCGGCGCCGCCAGGAGCAGCCCCTGGGTGCCTCACAGCTTAGCCAGTAGGTCATGCACTTGCCTACTTTCTTTCTTCACTGTATAGATTACCGAGTGTTTATAAAAATGTTCTACTAAGTCTCACTGTTGACATGACCAGTCGTCTGCTTAGGTCTGAGTCTTCAGAGCGTGCCCTGAAGGGTAATCCGCAAAGTGCTGCGTTCGCCCCTGTATATGTCCGATCTTTGTGATGAGTACAGTCTCAACTCTCCCTCGAGCGCTTCACGAATAGGAGCTTGGACCGATTCCATTCAGCAGCAACACTTACTGTGTGATTACCAGTGAAACCAAGGGCGGACTGTCAATACGTAGGAATAAGGTCGATGCAAGCGTGCCTTTGGAGAACAGCGGAGAGGAGTGTCTGTGAGTGTTTCTCGCGATAGAGGATTTCAATTGCATCAACCAGGCGTATCAACGAGGTCGAAAATACGTAAAAGATGCTTGGTTATCCGCGGTGTCTAGGTACCTAGATCTTGAATATTGTGTAAAGGCCCATGAACGGGCTGGCCTTAGACAGTCGTCTCAGGGTCTAACCCTCGTCAACCCCTGCAAGTCGGCAAACGGCCAAGTTTATACTGAACTAAAACATGTCATGGAGACCACATATCAGTGAAATTTGGGTGGCTTGTCGCCCTCAACACATCGGTAAAGCAGACATTTATGCTGCCACTGAAGACTTGCCGGCCTTGGAAAGTGGGCAGCAGTCAGCAAGTTTGTCATAGACGTCGAATTGTCAAGTCCAAGGAGGTTTTCAGACGTCTCAAACAGCTTCTCCTGAGGGCCCGAAAGGCGCAGCAAGCGGGGTCGAACATATCGGGCCCAAGATCTTCAACATCGCGCAGAACGTCAACTCTGTATGTCAACCAAGGTTGCTCACACACTTTCTGCCAAACTACTGCCACACGAGACTAGAGGCCCCCAATGCCTAGACACACGACCAAGCAGTCAGAACTTGCTGACTTGGGATGTGGACGTCGATCGGCTGGCATCGAATGCGCATCCGGACACGGTTCTGTAAACGGACCGGAGTGCCTCACGGGTCTCGACCCATCGGCGGGACTTGAGCCGGAGAACGAGTGGACGGTCGGCCTCGAAGGGGCCAGTCAGCCAAGCTCGACCGTTCCCTTGCTGCCCAGGCGTCCCGGGCATCTGGACTGCCCCTTGCCTTCCATTCGTTCCATCCCCGAGCGGTCCGTCAAGTCAAGTCACCCTGGGCCCAGGCGCATGGCATCTAGCATCTCGCGTCGGGCATCGAAGGAGGGGCGTCGGCCAGAGCCGAGGCCGATCTGCCCAGATCCTGACCCCTCCTGAGCAGCGAGTGGCCCACGTCGGAAAGCTCTTGAGCCTCATCCCCATCTCCATCCCCATCTCCCATGTGGAGTGGTCCCGACAGCGCGGCACCCTACCCCAGAAAACCTAGCAGCAGATGACGTGACGACACATGCCAAAACAACTTTCCCATTCGAGTAGTCTATTTTCTTTTTTTTTCGAAGCCATCGTGGTGTCGCCAACAGCCATGCTCCCTTACTGTCGCGCGCATGCATCCAATTGGCATCCAATTTGACCATAATGTACCAGGATGCATCGCAATAAGTGCAGCCCTGGCGTTTTCATGCGCCTGTGGCTGTCCTGGCTGGCTGTTGCAGCTCATGTGTAGTTCCTGTTGTCGAGGCCTCAGACGTTGGTGATTCACCAGACGTGAATGAGCTACGGGTTGAGGTGAGGCCCCTGACGCCTGTGATTGGGCCAGGGGGTGGGATGGACCCGCTTTTCGCCGGGAACGCGTCGCTGCCATTTTCCCGCCCAGCCAGTCGCAGCCGTGAACGTGAAGGCAGAAGGCCTGCTGCCACTGCCCTTTGCCCACTGCCCGCTGCCCGCTGCAACCTTCCCGTCAGGCCTGGGCGGTGCTGCTCGCTCATCATTCCTCGATCACAGCAAACTTTTGCACTTCATCCATCTGCATGCTCATTCCTGCATCTTTTCATTTCTTGATGGTGCACACAATGCTCCGGTCATCACCCTAGTCCATCCTGCCCACTCGTCCCCCCCAGACCACCCCTCGCCGCGCTGCCCCATCCCGTACGGCTCGCCAACCCAGCGCAGCGCAGCGCCGTGTGTGCAGTGCAGCCAGAACGCGCTGGCGACCAACCAGGCAGCACGCCAACCGCGAGCACCACGAGCACCACAACCACCTGCCATCAACCACTTCTTGCAGATATTACATCTGGATCGCAATGTGTGTGCCCCTGAATATGGAATTTTGAATTCGTTTCGACTATACCATACCAACTTCGCAACCCGTATTCTATTTTCTGCACTACAAAACCACCCTATTGTAGATGTTTTACTGTCCACCACGCGCATCCCTCTCCTTTGCCGAGCTCGCGTATACGAGAAGCTGACCCCGGCCACGATGTAGTCATCGCTGTCCCCGGATCTCCATGCAATATAGTCTCCAAGCGGAATCAATCCTCAGCCAAATCCTGTAGCCCCAGCGCCGATACACCACCTCGGTTCAAATAACAGCTTTTGTTCCTCTGCCCTGTCTCGACTTTGCCCGCTTGCCCGACATGGCGCCGGGTAAGAGGAAGAGGGACCCCCTCGAAGGCTTCGATCCAAACCAGTCAGACCCCGACGACGAGAACTTCGATCCGTCCGAGGCCCGGCCAAGACGACAAAAGAAGGCTCTCCGCGCATCCCGCAAAGCCAGCGGTCGCTCCCGCTCGAACAGATATCGCGGCTCAGATATCGACGAAGACGATGACGAGGAACTCTCTGATAGCATGGGAGAGGACTCCTTCGGTGGAGATGACTCTGAGGACGAAGACGACGAAGTTCCCGTCAATGCCTCCGGTCGCCGTGCAAGGAAGGCTGCCGTCCAACACCCAAGCTACAGGGAAGAGAGCGAGGAGGACGAGATTGTCAACGACTCCGTCGCCAACACGGATGAAGAGGAGCCCCCAAAGCCGAAGGTGAGGGGAAAGATTGTTACCCTGAAGCTCAACCAAGCCAGCCGGCGAAGCGCAAAGGAGCCATTGCCACCCGCCCCATCAACTCGTCGAACTAGGGCAAAGACAGAGGAAGGTGAAGAGCTCGTCGAGCTCACAACATCGGGGAGGCATCAGCAGTCAGCTCGAGCCTCCTCGAGGAGCAAGAGCCCAGAGACCATGAGCCGTGCTACCCGCAACACTCGGGCAGCGAAGGGTATTAAAATGCCGACCACAGAGCCCATTGAGGAGGCGTCTCATGAGACTAGTTTCCAGCCTCAAGATGAGCCGGCCGAGGATCCTGCTGAAGAGGCCGCCGAGGCAGCGGAAGCTGATGCCGATGCCGATGTGGTAGAGGACTCTGCTCCGGAGGCTGCAGCAATTCAAGGCGACGGTGAGGATGAACCGACCCCGGTCCAAGGCGACATCGTAATGGACGAGGCGGATGGTGCAGCACCACCGGAGGAGGTCGCAGAGGACGACTCAGATGACGTTCCAACCGGGCGTAGGATGACCCGGTCCTCCCGCCAAGGCAACGGTGCCCCTGCTGCTGAAGAAGGCGATGATGAGTCCGATGTGCGCCCGCGGCGCGCAACTCGTCTCAGGAGGAAGGGAAGCGACCAGGGAAAGAAGAATAGCCAAGATCAAAGCAGTGACTTCGAGCCAGAGGAGTCCGGTGGTGAAGGTTCCGGGTCTGAAAAAGGCACCAACGCCCACGATGACGACGACGATGGAGAGTACTCTAGCTCGAGACCCTCGCGCGGGAGAAGCAAGGCAGCGGCCAGGAGCCAAAAGCGGGGACGGGCCCGAGACACGGACGACGAGATGCTTGATCCCGATGAGCTGGCTGAGGAGGCAGATGATCTCCGCCGAACCTCGCGCTCCCAGACTCGTGCCGCCCGACGACGCCAATCTACGCCGATTGCTTATGAGGTTCCCTCCAAGAGGAAACGTAAAGAAGTTGACTATACGATAAGGCCGTTCCAACAAATGGACGTTGAACAGGAGGAGGAAGAACCAGCACCCGCAACCGCCACACCGGGTCGCCGGAAGCGCGGCAATGGCGGGGGCACAGACCGGTACCTCAACACGACCTATGGCCCGTTCGGTGGAGCTGGTGGGTTGGGCTCTCTGCTGGGAGGACCCTGGGGCACGGGTGCTGCTGGTGGCGTTGACTCGGACAGCAGCGACGACGAGATGGGCGCGAGATATGGTGTTCCTGGCGCTGTGGGTGTAACTCCTACGGCGGCCACCGGTCCCGGATTACCACAAGGGCAGGCGGCTTCCCACCTAGAGAACCTTGGACTCGGTGCGACGCCGAATGTGGGCAAGGTCAAGAACCAGAAAGCACTTGCGGATGCTGACCCGCTCGGAGTGGACATGACTGTGGACTTTAACCAGGTCGGCGGTCTGGCGGGCCACATCAACCAGCTCAAAGAGATGGTGCAGCTGCCGTTGCTCTATCCTGAGGTGTTTCAGCAATTCCATGTCACACCACCAAGAGGTGTGCTGTTCCACGGACCGCCTGGTACGGGTAAAACTCTCCTCGCAAGAGCTCTTGCGAACTCGATCGGCAGCGGCGGTCGGAAGATCACATTCTACATGCGCAAGGGAGCCGACGCCCTCAGCAAGTGGGTGGGTGAGGCCGAAAAGCAGCTGCGGCTGCTGTTTGAGGAAGCCAGGAAGACGCAACCAAGTATCATCTTCTTCGATGAGATTGACGGCCTGGCACCTGTTCGGTCTAGTAAGCAAGAACAGATCCACGCCTCAATTGTGTCAACCTTGCTCGCCCTGATGGACGGTATGGATGGACGTGGTCAGGTCATCGTCATTGGTGCTACCAACCGACCGGACAATATTGATCCTGCGCTCAGGAGACCGGGTCGGTTCGACCGAGAGTTCTACTTCCCACTGCCGGACGTTGATGGCCGGAAAGCAATTCTCGATATTCACACAAAGGACTGGGGTCTCACACCCGACTTCAAGCAGAGCCTGGCAGAGAACACGAAAGGGTATGGCGGTGCTGATCTCCGAGCACTCTGCACGGAGGCCGCTCTCAACGCCATCCAGAGAACCTACCCTCAGATATACTCTTCTGAGCAGAAGCTTATAGTCGACCCCAGCAAGATCAGCATACACGCGACAGACTTCATGATCTCTATCAAGAAGATGGTTCCTTCTTCTGAGCGATCTGCGTCATCAGGCGCAGCACCTTTGCCAAAGGCTGTGGCACCTCTGCTCCGCGATCAATTCGCGGCGATCGAGGAAACCGTCAAGACGATATTGCCGTTGAAACCAAAGATCACTGCCCTGGAAGAGGCGATGTACGAACCTTATGAAGATTCTGACCATGGCTTTGGCCGAGAGAACTTGCTGCAAGACTTCGACCGCTCGCGTTTGTTCAGACCCAGGTTGCTGATTGCTGGCCAGCCCGGCATGGGTCAGAACTACATCGCGTCCGCTATTCTGCACCATTTTGAGAGAGTACATGTACAACGTTGCGATTTGGCGACGATTCTTGGTGACGGACGGGTATGTGTCCGTTTACTTTCTTGCTTGTGAAGACTCTCAACTGACATTCCCATTACAGCCCCCCGAGCAGGTCATAACTGGAATGTTCTCAGAGGTGAAACGTCACAAACCAAGCGTGGTTTACATACCTCATGTAGACACATGGTATGCGACTCTGGGCGCCACGGCTCTCAAGGTCCTGACGACAATGCTTATGGATATACCGCCGTACGAGCCTGTCCTGCTGTTCGGCACGGCAGACTGTGAAGCGAGTGAGCTCGACCGGGACATCTTGAGAAATTTATTCCCGTTCTCGAAGAAGAACAGGGTAGAAATCTCCCGTCCCAACAGCGTAAGTTGCTTGATTACCTCACAACCCAGTCTCAGCGCGACTGACTGCCACCTAGGACAATCGCATGGAGTTCTTCTCCAATATGGCGATGCATGTCAAGAAGTCGCCTTCTGAATTCCCCGATCCATCTACCAGGAAGAAAAGGGTACTCGAAGAGCTACCTGTGGCTCCGCCGCCGCCGCCGAAACCCAAATCCAAGGCTGAAATTAAGAGTGAGCTGAAGAGGGATCGGCAACTGCTGAACCACCTGAAGATGAGGCTGCAGCCAGTAATGGACCAGCTAAAGAAGGGGAAGTATCGAGTGTTTTACAAGCCGATGATTCCTTACGACAGGATCAGGTATCTCTTCGAGGAGGCCGACCCCCATTATGTCAGCCCCGACGTCCCGCAGCACAGACCGTACATAATCTCCAAGGACAGCCATGGAACGGACGGACTGCTTGAGGTCGATACTGGAAAGTTCTACTACAATCTTGAGCTCATCACAATCGAAGAGCGACTTTCCAATGGTTACTATGCCCGACCAAAAGATTTCTACAGGGACATCAAGACACTTGTTCATGACTCGAAGAACGTGGGTGACAAGGACAAGATCCTCAAGTCGAATGAAATGGAGAGCAATGTGGACGTGGACATGGGCGAGATCGAAAATGCCCTCGGCGGCCCAGGCCCCTGGGAAGCGCTTCATGAGCGGCAGCTGCGACGTGCTGCTGAAGCTGCCGAAAAGGCGAAGAAGAAGGCAGCGATGCGAAGCGCCATAGGCATGATCGAAGACAGCGAGTCCCAGGTCGGCCCCATAAGGATCGGCGCGCCGGTGCCACCCGAGAGCACGACAACGGCGCGGTTCAGAGTGATGAGCCCCGAGGGACGTGACCAGGCTGGGGATTCTCACATGAGCAACGGCAACTCAGTACCCTCTCGCTTACCGGAGGAGGGCGGCGGCGATGAGGCAACACAACCATTCTCGCAGATGGGCCCGCCACCTGTGGTGCAACAGCGCTCGAGCACAACTGTTTCGGTCAGGAATGCTGCGGGAGAGACGCAAGTATCGCAAGTATCGCAGGTGTCGGCACTGACATCGCTGCCCCAAGGTATGTCGCCTTCTGCTGTGCTGAACGAGGCCTCTACGACCAACGACCCGTCGACGAACAAGTCGTCGAGCAACTGGAGTACTCAAGCGACGAACGGATTCCATGGAGACATGGAGAACACCTCGCAGTTGCCCGACACGCAGCCACCTGGGGATCACCTCTCTGGGCCAAGCCAGCAGACGGGCTCCAGCCACTCGCCTTGGATGCACTCGCAGGCCGACGCCCTTGCTCACGGCAAGCTGAGCAACGCGGGGTATGGTGCGTCGAATATGCAGACTAGCCCGACTTCCTCCCAAGTCCCAACCGATCGACGGGCTTCTAGGATCGGCCTTCCTAACCTCCTCAACGACCCTGTATCCGTGTCTGACAACTCGTCTGTCCGCAACTCGGGTGGATCCTCTTCGTCGTCGCAGCACATGCCGGTGGTGCACGACGGACAGGTACAACAATTCCTGAACGACCTGACGGAGCGCACGTCTGGGTGCACGATTGAGCAGCTGGAGCAGATCAACCGCGAGCTGATGGACCACATCTGGCTGTCCAGGCATGAGTGGAACCGTATGAAGGTTCTCAACCAGCTGGTCAAGATCTTCAATGACACGATCTCGGACATCGAGGAGATGCAAGGGGTGGGGCAGTCAAGCCAGGAGCTGAACGACGAGCGAGCTAGGGAGTACTACAGCGGCAGCAGCAGGCATTGAGTGGCTGAGACGGTCCGGGCTGTGCGGCTGGGTGATAAGCCAGCCGGGAAGAAGATTCAAAAATCGGTGGCGATGAGCAAGGCTAGAGGTCGCTGCATCGGACAAAGCAGGAAAGGGGTTCTCGGAGGTGTGGGCTAATTATTTCTAAACTGGTTGTTCTGGTTTCTCGGCTCTTCCCTCTGTGCTGTGCAGGCGTCTTGTTGCCTGGGCGTCACAGGCGACACAACAAAACTTTGTATAATTACCATTGGCTTCTCTGCTGAGGGTATTGATTCCCCAGGGTGAGGAGTGCAGAGATATTAGGAGGCATGAAATTATCAGTGGCTCCTCAGAGGCATAGGTTTATCTAGTTTTCCTCCTTGGACAGTGTAGTTCTTGTGAGAGGCATGTCACTTAAGATGGAGAACAATGCAGAAGAATAATTTCTGGGGACTCTTCTTTTTTTTACAACAGCGACCTCGCCTCTGAACCTTAGCCACAAGTTCCTGTCCGCAGCAGTCAGTCTGCGGGAGGGAACCGGTGCTTCACGAGCTCACCCCTGACTAAATCGTGGTAAAACTCCGGGAGACCAATGATGCCAATGAGGCTTGACGGGAATTCCATGGCAGGAACCACTGTAAGCGAGGAGCATACCCCTGTTTGCCTTTTTGTACTGTATTCTTGCTCTTACTAAATAATGACTACAGCGGGATAATCGGTCCTTTGTGGAAGACAACAAATGGCTATTCGTTCCCCCCCCCTGCCTGCGCCTCGGTTGGCTGTTAATCTACCTGACGCGGGCCCAGCAATACCTACCAAGTATACATAGGCAGCAAGCACTAGACAGCCCTGCCCCTCC